>NIPM01001179.1:0-25184 GCA_002738285.1 Holacanthella duospinosa | reverse complement strand
CTCATCATACTGCATTTCATCGGTTTCTGCTCTTTGTATGTGCATATTTGCACAATCATATCCTTTGTATATACTTAACTCTTTTGACAGATGTGCAACATTCAACATTTATATGGCAGTTGAATTCTTCTAAAAGCACAGGATTATAAGGAACAGCCCAGCTGTTGTCTATAAAATTACCTCTTACAATATGAGGTTCTTCAGTTCTCCTTTTTGATACTTTGGAAAACCTTTAATGTTCACTAATGTTTTATCTTGATATTTTTTAGGAAAGTCTTTATAACATACGCCAGAATCATTAGAGCAAGGATGTTTCATATATAAGTCATTTGTTTGATAACATGGTCCATGGATCATATGTTTAGTTACCTTTTCATACAATGAAGGATATATGGACTTGTCAGGAATTTCTGCCCAAGTAACTTGGTCAATAGCTTCACGATCTCTTAGTTTATCTTCCTCTTGTAGCATTAGAAGCATATAAATGTGTGGTAATCCACGTTTTTGATATTCTACAGTATAAATATAGCCAGCTACTTTGCCAAATATAGCATCCTTTATTATTCTTTTCATTAGATTCTTTCTTTTTAAATTCAATACCTTTGCTACTAAATCTGATCTATTTTCTACGATCTGTCCTCTTGAATTTTCTTGAATTTCTCTCCATTTAGGATTACAGGTCATGGTGATAATAATATCATGTTTGCCTAATGATCTCACTATTTACATAGCATCTTGATACCTTTCATTCATATTCCTTCGACTTCCTGGAAATGTAGAAGGTAATATGAATATTTTTCCTAAATTTGCACCTCTATCTCTACCTTCATTAGCCAATTGATCTTTGATCCTTTATAAAGCTCTGTTCTAAATCTTTCTTGATTATTCTTTATAAAGTAAAGATTATTTGCTTCCATTTTAGTATATGCATCAACAATAAACTGCTGAGTAAGCTTTCAAACATATAGATAAGGTGTCCAAATTTCATCACCTATAGCCAGAAGATAGGAGTAATAAGCCATGTGAGTAATTTTCTGACCAGAGTCATTAATGCTTACCAAGCCTTTATGCCATCCATCTTGTCCATATGGAAATAGGATTGGATAGACCATAGAATCTAGCTTAGAATTCAAAAGATTTATCTGCTGTGTCTCATTAGAATTCTTGTTATATACTTTAATATCTCTATTATGAGGAGTTTCACCATTTGAATTCTGAAAAACCACAGCTATTTCATTATTTGTAGGTAAATTGTACCTTCTTTAATCAGCATGACTATTTTTGACTATAGATAAAAGGAAAGTGGGTGCAATATTACCATTATTTACCTCTTGTCCAACTTGATGTATCATTTTGTAGCATCTTGAAAGTTCATTTACTTGCAACATCAAGCCGGTAAGCTGAGACATAATTACTGATTAGACTTAGAATTATAGGCCATATTCATTCTATGATTAGTAGCCTCATCTGGATCAAGTATATATAGCTGAGCATATCTTGGATTGCTGCCATTTCCTGGATATAAAGAAGAAGTAATATTATGTACTTGTCCATGCATTCTAAAGCAATATGGCCCATATCTAGTAATATTCATAGAATCAAGTTTTGGAGCACCAAATGAAGCAAAAGCCAATGCACTATTATAATTCCTAATATTTTGTTTAAAGTTTTTTGATTCTTGATCAGTGCGAGTCAATAAATTTCTTATTATATCAGGAAATTCTATATTAACTTGAATTTTAATTTTTCCTTTTTTACAGCAATAAGTATATACACCTCTAGCTCCTTCATCTTTAAAATTTTTAGATTTACAATAGATACATAATTCTGACATCTCACCTAAATAATGAACATTTGCTATAAATTCCTCTCATTTTTTAACCAATCCATTATACATTATATTATTCATTCTTCTATTAATATCCAGTTGCCTAAAATTCATGATGCTTTGAATTCTTTGGCTTCTTTCTTCAACAGCCTCAGACATCCTAGCATATACCATAGAAGCTGCATTAGAAAATCTTCTAAAAGCAGCTTCTTCTTCTGTTTCAAACACCCTTGAGACAGCGATACTATTTGCATTAATATACCACCTTATACTTGCTTCTTCTTCTGTCTCAAACATCCTTGAGACAGCCATATTGGTTGCATTAATACACCTCCTTATATTTGCTTCTTCTTCTGTCTCAAACACCCTTGAGATAGCCATAGAAATTGAATTAGAAGATCTTCTTAAATTAGCTTCTTCTCGAGTTTCTTTTCTTCTCTAACTTCTTTGCATTTCTTGATAAATTGCTTTTTGATTTAGGCATTGTTATATTTCAATAAAAAATTCAAAAAAATACTAGCATAGATAATTTATATTATATTGATTTTTAGGAGGTATTTATACTTTTCAAAATGTTTATTTGCTTTGTTTATTAATATTATGGATTTAATTGATAAAAGAAAAAGCTCGTCAAGATGGCTTTTTTGCCCAAAAATTGACCTAAAAAGCTATTTATTTATTTTAGAAGAAAATCGTTTAAAATCTAATATAGCTTAAGACACTCTCTAGGAAATTCTCTATCTTTTGGTATAATTTTCATGTTATTATCTTTAATCCTCTTTGTGTTATTGAGGGTCACATACACACCAATTCTCGATTTTAGTAATATAGATTGATTGAACAATAATCTAGATTCATTAAAAAGTTGGTTGAAGAATCTTTAAGGGACTACTCTGAACGAAAATAAAGTGCCATATGTGGTCGTTTCTATACAGTTTGAATACCATTTCGTCTTATTTTGTATACAAAAAGCTGGCTAATGCCCAAAATGACGTGATAAAAAACGTTGGATGGTTTAGCTTGAGCTTCTATACCCTGTAGATGATTAACTTTGTTCTTCCGACGCTGTTTAAGTACAAATTGTTGATGTTGAGCTTGGTTTTAGCCGCCATGAACTTGATATCAACGACGATTCACTTCTTCTACATCATAGACTCGGACTCTGCACTTTTGCTGCTTCCGTACTGGGCTTGGTATGCTGCTTTAGGCTATTTTTGCAAGACGTCGTGGAGGCTGAATCAAGTCTTGGACGAGTTGTTTAAAAACAAATAAAATTTATTTTTGAAAGTTATAAAACGGTACAACACCCTGCACTCTTTTTGTTTTTCTCATCTACATTCTGGTCCTCCCCGCCAGAGCCTCGTTTTTTGATGACTTCCTTGACTAGATTAACAAAGATAGCCTCGACATTAATTTTTTCTTTTGCACTCGATTCGATAAACACACAGTTGTTTTGCTCTACAAACTCCTTGGCCATGGATTCTTCCACCTCCCTCAAGTCGTTTAAGTCGCACTTGTTTCCCACGAAGATCATAGGACATTCTTCGCCGTCACGGGCTCGGAGCACTTGTTCTCGGATCGTCTTGAGCTCCTCAAAGCTCGACTTCAACGTGATTGTGTAGACGAGAACGAAGCCGTCGCCTGATCTTAAGAATTTGTCGCCCCACAAGCCTCGATATTCTTCTTGGCCGGCCGTGTCCGTGATGTCTAGCTGGTATTCCTTACCATCGACTATGAAGTTTTTGGTGTAGCTGTCTTCAATGGTTGGATCGTATTCTTCCATAAATTGATTGTTGATAAAACTGATTGTTATGGCCGATTTGCCTACCCCTCCAGAGCCTAACACTACGACGTTCACTTTCGGTACTAACATTTGTTTTTTGAGATTTTTGCTGGCGTATTTATGTAAAACATTTGTATCATAGTAAATCATTTTGTGCCTCATTGAGTTTCGCCAAGATCTATTAGCCATCTTACTCAGCCTCTTAAAATCTAACTAATTAAAATAAAATGGAAATCTTTTTCATCTAAATCCTTTTGTCCAAAATCGATGCATAAATTTTTAGCCTCATCAGCCCAAAATTTTGATTTCCGTATACGGCACTTTATTCCCTTTTAATTCTTTGGTTAAATCAACCAAATTTATAATGATTATTAATCAACCAATTATTAGGGACTACTCTGAACGAAAATAAAGAGCCATATTATGCCGAACATTTTATTTCGATTCGAAAGCGTTTTGGTTGAAGCCAGACGAGAATTAAAAGTCAAAAACGTGACATCCTTATTTTATAAATGTCGATTTTAGTGATGAACATTTTATGATGAGTATAAAGTCCAAATAGAATTCTTCCTTGAAATAAATCAACATAAAACCAATCTAAAAGCAAATCTCGGTTTTTCATGTCGACTCGAGCCATGTATAAAGTCAAAAAATTTGATCAGAGAGAAAAGGCACTTTATTTTCGCTCAGAGTAGTCCCCAATAATTGGTTGATTAATAATCATTATAAATTTGGTTGATTTAAGCAATGAATTAAAAGGGAATAAAGTGCCAAAATCAACCACACAAACAAAATGAAACTCGGAAACTAAGTTCCAACAAAACCTAAGCTAAAAATATGAATGCCAACGCTATAGCATAAATTTAAGTGAATCAATTTAGCAAAACCAATACACCCGAAAAAGATGTATAAAACCAAGCAATGAAAAAATAAAAAGACATATGAACACTCAAACAATCATCATTAATGCCATAATCACCTTAAAAGTACAAACCGAAGGGTTGCCTTTAGTAGGAGGATTATTAGGCTGAGGTGGAGGTGAGGAGATTTATTGGGTGACGGCAGTAGTGGAGGCCTTCCATTAGTAGGAGGTTTGCTGGGCGGCAGTAATGGTGGGTTATTAAGTGGTCTATTGGGTGGTGGTAATGGTGATCTGCCCTTGGTTGAGTGGTAATACTCCTACCACTCAACCGGCTGTTGACCCCTCGGTCCGACCTGCTGTAGAGCCTGCTGCTAAGTACTCCGATGAAGCTAATCCTGAATATGGTGAAAATAAATATAGAGCTATCAAATACTGAAATCTTATAATTACTAATAAAATCTTTCATCTATTAATTTCTTTTAAATGCTCATTTTACTTCGAATGCCTGATTGGATGAATTTTCGTCCAGTTGGCATAAAGGAAAACATCGATGCCTTTATAACTTAGCTTAATTATGTATCAAGTTTATGATACTGATATAAGTTGATTCTGGTTTGCTTTGTGTCTTGATAGAAAAGTTCTACAATCGAAAGCTAAAAGTGATTTTGATTAAATGCACAGAGCGCAAAAAAGATCGATACACATTTGTTTATTTTTCAACAAAAGATGATAAGCAATGGATTTGTTTATTTTTCAACAATTTTGATCTGTACAGTAAAATGAAACGTTGATCATCGGGATTTAAAGAAAAGTGTGCAAAATGTAACAAGAAAAATCCATGAAATATAAATAAAGAAATAAAAACACTAACATCAATGAAACTTACAATAATATATGCATCGTTGGTGCAGGGAGAGATAGTGCAAGATTGTGTTGCGCATGTAGGCTCATTAGCCAAATCGGTAGAGATATTAGCATGCATCAATAGCGGCGGTGCCGAGTTGAAGAAAGAACCCAGCAGCATCAAAGGCACTAAAGATCCATCCAAAGTGTTGACGATTAAGACGAAACCAACAAATACGAAATCAGAAGCAAAACCTAGCGATTTGGATGATGACGATAGTTTGTTGGATGATAAAGCGGATTTTTTATCAGGCTCAAAGTCGTTTGAAATGTCAGCTTCCGAAGTAGCTTCAGAGTCAACTTCGGCATCAGAATCTTCCGAATTGAATAGTAGCAAAGATGGGTCTATCAAACATATTGGTGATAATAATAACTTCAACTCAGCTTCCTTGATATTACCTTCTTCGTTATTATTGTTGTTGTTTTAATTAAAAATATATTCTTAAATGTTATAGTTAAAGGAAAAATCCAAAGACTTAGACTTGAGTATGAAAAGTCACTTTATGGTTAAAACTCTACCTTGTCTCCAAGGATCCTAATGAAGGTATATGGTACTTTCTTCCCTTTTTGCTTAATTCAACCAAATTTTTAATGAATATTGATTATTTAATAAAAGAACTTAAAGTGCCATATAAGAATTTATTAAGCAAGTTTATAGAATACAGAAGAGATGAACAAAAAGACTCCAAAAAGGAACGAAAATTCCAAATAAGGGATGTTGACTTTAGAAAAAAGGGTTTTTTGATCTCTAATAAGAAAACTTAATAAGTTCTTTATCAAATTGACCTTGTATATCATTATATTTCGCAAAGCCACTATTAAGAAATCCTTGGATTGGCCAGGAAGTCTAAGGTTCGTCATGTGCCAGTTAAAATACAAGTTGTTAATAAAACAGAACATTATGGTGCTGAGGAAGGAGAGAAGGAGCCATTTATTCATGGCTAATTTTTATGGAAAGATTCAATGCAATTTTATATAAGTTTTCGAGGTAAAACCTGTTTCAGCCAGAATGGATGGCTTAACGAAATAAACAAGGATTTAATGTTAAACTGAGAGGAAATGCGTGTATTTCTGGGATTCTTTATGGACGACCATTTCGATTCTTTTGAATTCGTTTAGCTCAGTTTTGATTTTCAATGTGTTGCACAAGTTCAACTCCAAGTCGTTGGCCATGGAACGGTCGTATTCGTCTAAAGCGTATGTCTCGAAGATCACGACAAACTCGTTGAACCGGAACTGCTTCTTTGCGCTCTTGGCCTCTTTTAAATTGATAGAAGAACTTTGGTTTAATCGATTGTTGTATTTGGGCCTGCCCTTGATCTTTGTGTTCACCTTCTTATGTAGTGACTGACTGAGTTTTCTGTTCAAGCTTCCGTTCTTGCCTTGCTTCAAAATGCCTTTCTTGCCTTCCTTCTGCTGCACGGGCATGATCTTGCCCTTCTCGTTCACCATATACAAGTGCTTGCTGTCCCGGCGCCCCTTCTCGTGAGTCTCGCTTGGAATGCTGGAATGGCTTTTGCGTAGCTTGTCGGGTACCGTGCTTATGTTGTTCAAAGAGACAAACGAAGGCTGATGCTTGAACGACCTCGTCCCCGGCACAATATCTTTGTAGATGTTCCTCAAAAACCTCAAGGCTTTGTTCAAGTTGGGCTTCTTACCATGTCGAACGCTGCCCTTCAGATTAGGGCTCGACTCGATGATGTCTTCCTTTTCTCTCTCCTTAAAGATGTTTGGTGTGAAGGAAAAGCGCTTCCTATTTTCTGCCAAATCCTCGCTTGAGCTCCTGGATTTCAGGGTAACGTTGGTTCGCGTATCGACTAGCAAGGACATAATTTGATTTAGTTTTATCGCCTATTTAAATCAATTTTTTTGGTCTCACTTTGTAACAATTACATTTATTATGAATTCGTGGCTAATTCCACTTCAGCCTTCAGAAGAACTACTTTAAAGGCTCAATATTGTGCCTTAAATTTTTGATTTATAATCTTAAATCGCTGTTTATTGGTGTGATTGTTTTATAATTTGCTTCAAACATGTCTTGATTTACAGTTTGACTCAGAGTGAATAATAGTGACTAAAAACTATAAAAATAAAAAATAAAAACTTACTTTACCGCCATTTTACGTCAAATCCCTAAGAAATAGCCGCTATGTGATTGTTTAAGCCTTGATTCAATGATCAAAATGCCTATATAACCATTTTGTGATTCTCTTAAACAGTAAAACGGAATTTTTCGAAAAAAGTACATATAAACTGATAGAAAAATCCAAAATAAATTATAAACCAATTCTAAAAATAATAAAATTGAGTTTCCACAAAATCGAAAATCCAAAGTAATTTTCGAGTGGAACTTTACAAATTATAAGCACCTAAACTTTACAGTTTTCGATAAAGCAGGGCATAAAAATCCATAAAATTCTTAAATTCAATACCCAACCCGATTTTTCATACTAGTAATAGGAACTTTTGGCTAGGATACCAAGAAGAAAACAATTCCCTAACTTACCTGAAGCTCTTGTAAATCTTGTCTAATGGACGGAAGCATATACAGAACCATTACTTAAGGATTACAGAAGTAATAATGAAGTCATGATGTGCGCATTCAAGAGACTTATTATTGGGTGGTGAAATGAACCTCCTTTGTGATCAATCACATTGAAGATCGACGATGAATGAAGTTATGAACAGATTCTGAAAACAATGGTGTATGGTGTAAGTACAAGGCGCTTCGCTTCAGTTTTCTACTTTTTAAATAAAAGAAGCAATTTCAAAAAAATCCATAAACTTTCCAGATAATTTAGATGTTAAAACATTTGCAAATTTCCTTTTAAAGCAACTATTAGCTTGTCTAAATATTTCGAAATGAGTAACGTAATAAAACGAGGTGTAGCCAAAGAACTACGAATCCATTTAAACAATCAACATCGAAATAGTGATGGAATAAGGTAACAGTCCCATCCCTCACTCAAAATCCCAATTAATGAAATATAGGAAATTCATCCAAAACAAATATGTCAATTTCAAATCTACCAATCCTAATTTATTAATTATGGTACGCGAAAGTGGGCAAGTCGAACCTGTGGCTTATTGTCGTTTTGGTATCCCAACTCGTTTTTAATTTAGGGATTCTGGATAGAAAAGGGTATTGAACATTCAGTTTTTCTGGCTAATTGCGAAGAAAAGGAAGTAGAAGCGAAATTGAAAGATTTGATTAAACAATAACACTTTACATATTGTTTTTCTATGACAGTAATGGTTTTTTGGGCCTTTGCTTTTAAAAGTTGGATTCCATGTAATTTTATTCGAAGAATTTAGCCTGAAAAGAATGAAAAACGATATATGCGCAATCATATTGACGTAATAACTTGTCTTGATGCATATACCTAATATCCGAAAATATCAAGCCAAGAAAAGGAGGAAATTGTGCATAAAAGAAGGATCAATTCCAGTAAAGATACAAAACTCGTATTTTTATGAATTCATAATGTAGATTTAGTTTTAATTAATTCTAGCGTTCATAGTATTAAAACCATGCTCTAAGAATTGAGTATAGAGCCGCCCTAGAGAATGCATGAAAAAGCGGCTAGAAAAATGCCAGAAGCTATAAAAGCAAAATATCAACCACAAATTCGAATCCAAAACCAAAATGAAATACCTAATCATAATCCCTCTAATCCAGAGCGAGATTGTCCAAAATTGCAACCGAATCTGTGAAAAGATTCCCGGCAACAATTGTCTCGAGCGATGTATCAAACAAGTCCATCAAAAAATCAACTTCTTGATCAATCCATCAGCGCCGGAATTCCAAAATGCTCCTAAAGCAGATCGCGATAACTTTTACGATATCTACAACAAGGTGATCAAATCTATTGCTACTCCTAGCGAAAGCTCCCCGTTCCAGGCACAAAAAAGCCAAGGCCAAGAACCGATTATTATTATTGGGAAGGAGGAGAAGAAGATTGAGGAAAAAATCAATGAGAAGCTGGAGGAAAATAAAGATGAAAAGAAAGACGATTATAAAAATAAAGATGAAAAGAAAGACGATTATAAAAATAAAGATGAAAAGAAAGACGATTATAAAAATAAAGATGAAAAGGTCAAAGATGAGAAGAATAAGGATGATAGAAATAAAGATGAAGAGCCCACCAAAACAAAGAAGAGCCCCAACGAGCCGACTGATACTTCTAATAAGAAATCCGAAAGCTATGTAGTTACATCGACAACCTACAGACCAAAAGCGTCACAAAAAGTTGAGGAGACGCAAGCGACCCAAGAATCTTCTGCTAATATTAATCCTGTAAACTGGCTTTGGCTGTCTGGCTTCTTGCTATTTAATTAAATCATATTGTATTTTGCTATATTGACTTTCAGTGAAGGATTTGATAGGCGACTCGTCGCCTATCAAATGAGAGAGTCTAGGGATTATAAGTGGCTTTTGCCCTAAAATCCCAAGATAAAAGAATGAAAAGGATTTTTAAATAGTTTATACAATGAATAAAAAGCTTGAATGTTTTAGATCACTGAATTTCCCCTGGTCATACAATCCTGACTCCGTCCCTTTCTTTTTCTATAAGTTTTGTAGAACTTTTAAAAATAGATTTGAGTAGTCGAAAAGGTTTGAATTATGGCCATTAAAAATCGATTTATATGATTAGAAAAAACTTTAAACCCATTTTAACGCACATTTAGACCATTGCAACTAGAGAGAAATATAACTTTGTTAAATAAAGGAAGCCACTTTAACGAATTTCGAATCATTATTAGGCTGCTCCACCAAAGGACGTTTGTCTCCAACCGTATTGGAAGTTTTAGCATTGATATGAGCAGCAATTTTGATATTGACAAACTTTTTAAGATTCTTGAACCAAAACTGCAAATCTAACTTCAAGGCCCACTCCAACTCTATCAACAGCGTGCGCTCGATGATGTTTAAAGAGGAAAGCTTGAGGTGTTGACTTAGGATGCACCAACTTTTGTTGTCGAACGTCGTGTCTTCTAAGTACTTGTTGGCCAGCACCAAACAGCTAAAGACCAAGTCATAAAGAGAACATCGAAACACATTGGTCAGCCAAAACTGGGCTCGTACGTTCTTATTCAAGCTTTGGTACTTCAGGTTGAATTGGGTCGTGAGTTTTTCTAAGTAGGCCAAGCCCATAAACACAGTAGATTTGTTCATTTTGGAGTTCTTAATAAAGCCGTACAGTTTCTTCTTGAAAGCCTTGTCTTGATGAAAAGGAATCAAAATCGAGCTAATCTTCAAGATAAACTCGCAGTACAGCAAGGAATGGTCCTTGATGTAGATCAGTTCGTGTTCTAATTCTTGTTCCATCTATGGATTTTTGGGAGCTATTTTGGTGCTTTATTTATATGGCCTTTATTGCTCAAGTGGCACAATTTGCGGATATTTTTAATTAACTTGGCATCCACCAGCAAAATGCGAAAAGCAAAACATCCAACGGCAGCAATGCGCACATCCTTGTTGTCGTTAATCGTCTCTTGCTCTTTTTGTTGGTTTTTTTAATTTAGGTTGGCATGAATCTATAAAATAGGTACGAGAACTTTGTGCAATAAAGTCCATGCAACTAATTGCCGAACCCACTATGAGCCGTAGACATTGTATATTAATTCATCTTCAATTATCACAAACTACCGATGTGAAACTGATACGTTTTCTAATTCGGGGCTCCGGAAAAGTTGAAGCCATGGGACTAAGTGATTGACAGCATCCTACATGCTCGTTGTTTTCCATAAAACCTTCCAACTTTTTTCCAAAAAGTTCTACATCCTAAAACACCATTCTTGATTTTTTTGAAAAAGCTAAGTTTAAAACATTATTAAATGAAAACCCTGTATAATCCAAACAAAAATGGTCCAAATAAAGTTTGAATTTATAAATTGATATAGAATTAAAGTTTAGATAAATTGTAGATCTTTTTACTCCGTTCATGCAAACTTAAGCCAAGATTTCATGCAAAACTAAGCTTAATCCTCCGTAACCGAGGAAAGTTGCGTAAAGCGTGGATTCTTCCAAAAAGCAAAACATTTTTCCTAAATAGGAACTATTGTTTTGGGTTGATTTTTAAACCCTTTTTGCAAAAAACATACATGACTTTATAAATAATTCCAATTGAATGAAACACTCTAAAAATACTTATAGTATCTTTTTTGATAGACAAAGCTTTTATATCATGACTTTAATAACCTTTCTAATGCCGATAGCCAAGAAAATCAGCTTTAATTGGACCGAAAATAAAGGAATGATCTTAATGTAGTATTTTAGCTTTAGCTCCGGATTCCAACCTTTTGCTATTGTAAAAGCATCATTGAGAGGCATCATGAAAATGGTGTGTAATAAAAACATTAGATAAAAAAGAGGAGCCAAAGAAGAGGCGGAATCCTCATTACCAAGCCCGGTGCTAGAAGTCCCATTAGTTTTAGAAGATGAAGAGTTTGCATTCTTCCCGCCAACACTTGATGTAGCGGAAGAAGCTTCTTTGATAGTGGATGTTTCTTTGTTATCTGTAGGCTTAGCAGATGATGAAGAATCCGTAGAAGTAGGCTTGTCAACATCTTTGACCTTATCGGCGTCTTTTGTTTTGTCAGCATCTTTAGGGTTGTCACCCTCAGGCTTCTTGTCAGCTTCTTTTGGCCTATCGGCTTCGAGCTTGCCTTCAGGCTTCTTATCTTCTTTGTCCGCAACTGGAGCAAGGTTATGAGCCTTGAGTACACATCCACCGATACAATTAACGTTGTCTCTAGGACATGATTTGAAACATGTTTCTATGATGCTGGCTTGGATAATGGTTAATAAAGTAATAAGTTACATTTTTAGGATTTTTTAGGATTGAGTACACAATTTATAGTTTGAAGCCTGGAATTGCATTGAAACTCACCTTGATCTTGTTTAATAAAATTGATTATTGGTTTTAAAAGCTGGCACTTTAAGTCCCCAATAATTAAATTCATTAAAAATTGGGTTGAAAATCAAAAAGGGAATAAAGTGCCATATTGAAAATAGAATGCGATTTGGAATCAAGACTTATATTAATGTTCATTTTCTTGTTAATCTTTTCATTTTTTGGTTGCTAAAACTGTTTTAAGGGAAAATGAAAAATGTGGTCCTTAATGACACTTTTTAATTATTAATAATAACTTTTTTAAAATATTTTATGGACTTCCCCCTTGGATAGAAAAAGTATGAAATAAAGGGCATAGTTTCAAATTTTGGATCGAGTAAATAATATTTCACAAATATAGCGAAACAGTTTCTTTATAATCGATCACAAAAGTCGTGGTCTACTCTGTAGCTATGTTTTTTAAAGAGATTTGGGCAAGGGAGAGAATCTTATATGTAAATTAATGAGTTTATTAGATAAAAAAAGCTAATGCCAAAGCTGCAGAAACAAAAGTCAAAGGAGTCAGAGAAGAAGCCGAGTCTTCATCACCTAAGCCAGTGCTAGAAGTTCCATTGGCTTTTGAAGAGGAGCTGGTGGAAGCACTTGAAGAGCTGGAGGATTCCGGGTTTTTAATGGTGGACGCATCTTTATCGTCTGTAGGTTTAGCTGAAGATGAAGAAGTAGGCTTATTCAAATCTTTAGCTTTGTCGCCGTCCTTAGGTCCATCTTTTGGTTTGTCAGCATCTTTAGCTTTTTCAGCGTCTTTAGGCTTCTTGTCAGCATCTTTATCTTTGTCTCCTTCGGGTTTCTTGTCGCCGTCAGGCTTCTTACCTTCTTCAGGTTTTTTATCTTCCCCTAGAGTAGCCGGTGTGGTGTAGTGGGCTTTAAGCACGCATCCGCCGATACAATTAACATTGTCTTTTGGACACGATTTGAAACATTCTTCAACAATGCCGCTGGCTTGGATAGTAGCTAATAAAGTAATAAGTTGCATTTTTGTGATTTTGTTGCTGATTTGGGCCAATTTATAGTGTAGGCCTAAAATTGCATTGAAACTTTTGGCTTTGATGATTCAGCGGAATTTATAATCAGACTGATTTGCATGAATCAATAAAAATAGAAGCTCTTTCCAATCAATAAACAACATCGCAATCAAGAAGCCAAGCTGCTCGATCTTCAAACTCCCTGATCTCTCCTCTGCCTTGGCTAGCGATGATGCTTTCAACAATGAAGTTGAGGACATTGAAAATACTTTCGAGGGTGCAAACCTGGTTTGAGCACTTTTGATCTGCTCTTCCAATTTCTTGCCTTCTAAATATTTCTTATGCTGTTCCTCCTATTTACGACCTTGTTCATCCCACTTTGTCTGCTCAACCTTTGCTTGGGCTTGCTTCTCTTGAACTTTCTTCCTTAGTTCTTCATCCTTTTTGTTTTCGATGTCATGTTTTGCTTTTTCTTCAGCCTTTTTATTCTCCTGATCTCTTTTAACCTGATCAGTAATAATAAAAGCCTATCTGGCTCGATCTTCGTGGTATTTCTGCAATCGAGCTTCTCGTTTCTATTTTTCTTCATCAATCTTATGCTGTACTTGATCCTTCACTTTTTGAGCTTCGTCTTTGTTTTTCTGTTTTTCTAATTGATCTTGATTTTTCCTATTGTCGATATCCAAGCTAGCCATTGAAGGCGCTGGACTAGACGCTGCTGGCTGTTTATAATCGTCGGATACTTTTTCCATATTCTGCTGATTAGGATTATAATTCGGCCCGAATGATGCCATCTCAACTACTTCTCTTGTTTAGGCTTTAGCCACATTTGGTGACGTCTAAATTATCACTACATTTATCGATCAAGGACTAGGAAAGCTGAGCTAGGCAAAATAATTGCATTTTTATTATTCTTTGGCGTAACTTTCTTCTATAAGTTGGAATTTCGAGCGGATTATATGCGCATTTATGGTGTTTCAGGTAACAATTCCGAAATGAATGACAGTTTGATAAAAAGAATAAAGATGAGAACATTTTATTAAAGAAGTAAATACAACATATCGACCGAATACAATGAAGTTCCCGCATTGGAATCGAACCCCTTTTTCCCAGGAGTAGGTAAAGTAGTAGGCTTCATTACAAATGAAGACGAAGGCAAAAACCCCGGCTTATTGTCCATTAGTTTATCTTCTACTTTCTTTTCTGCTGGATCGATCCCTTTCTTTGTATCTGCTAGTTCAGCAGCCTTTTTGTCGGCAGCTGCTAGTTCGACTGGCTTCTTGGCGTCTGCGGCGTCTGGAGGCGAGATAACCAAGTTTAATAGCATTATAAAGTTTAGATTCATTTTTGTCTTTTGCCTAATAAAATTTTACAGCTTTTATAGGGATTTTAGGGTTTTAGTTTAATTTAATTGGCGTTTTCATTTTCAAGGCGTTTCATCTCAATTTGGCTCTTTAATTAGAGTAGTCACTTTTTGATTCATTGCTTAATTCAACTAAATTTTTAATGATTATTGTTCAACCAATTATTTAATAAATGGACTACTCTGAACGAAAATAAAGTGCCATTTAGATCAATTTTGATACCAAAAAGTAACCGAAGTGGCCTTTTAACTATCTGCTTAACATTATTCGTTAACAATGTTCTACTTGATCACTCTTATCGCTAATGTGTATTAAAAACCTGCAGCCACTAACTTAACCCATTTAAAGCCACATGGCAATTTATTTTCAGAAGAGACATTTTTTCGGGAATTAAAACAGACCCTAAATAAGTTTTCAACCAGTTTGTTGGTAAAATAAATTAAATAAACATTTTTTGCTTTAAATTAGCGTTTATTAGATTACAGTTACTAAAATGAACGCAAGATATTTACCGTATGATAACAAAAACATTAATACTGAAGAATCACCAACAATACTCCAAAAATTAATTAAGAATATATTAAAATTATTCAACAAAACACCAAAAAACGAAATATATGCAGTTTTATCGATAGTTGCAGGTGAAATATCGAAAAAGGATCTGAGAAAAAGTGGTTTTACTTTCTCAAACACTATGTACAAGACTGCAAAAAGGAAAAGAGATGATAAAATAGAAAATAGGGGAAATTATCAACCAGAATCTAAAAAACAAAAAGGTGAAGATATAAAAAAGCTAATTAATGAATATTTGACCAAATATTCTGAAATAACATGCAAACTACATACAAATCAGCCTGTATTAAATCTCCAACAATCTAAACTATATATTTATAAGAAAATAATGGCCGAAACCCCAGAAATTAACCTAAGCTTGTCTACATACTACAATTTGTGCCCAAAATACTTCAAATATTTGAAAAAGAAGACGGATATGTGTGATATCTGCGTAAATGGTAAGAAACTTGAAAGGAGGCTAGGTGAAAGTTCTCAGGACAAACGAGTAAAGTTCTACAAACCCCATGCTGAGTTAAATAAAGATCAAAAAGGCTACTTTAGACAAAGAATAGAGAACTTGGAGCATGATGAGTGCGTGGTAGTCATGAATTTCAAACAGAACTTCAAGATCGGTGGGTGACCTGTGGAAATATCCCAAGCATACTACAACAAATCTTCTGTATCTTGTCTCGGCTTCTGTGTCATCTATGAAGTTGCGGGAGAAATAAAGAAGAGCTACCATAACTACCTCTCAGAAGTTATTACTCATGATTCCCACTATGTCAAGAGCTGCCTCAGGAAACTGGAGGAGGCAAAGCTGAGAAGTTTCTCCAAAATACATTTCTGTTCAGATAATGCAGGCCATTTTATATCCGAGGAATTAAGGAGTTATATACTCTTGGAGCTACCTACTAAGAATTACTTCACCTCCCAGAATTTCTTTGCAGAATATCACGGAAAGTCAGATATATACGGGCATTTCGTACTTCTACAGAAAGTCTTCGACGAATTCGAAAGAAAGAATCATGTGGATTCAATATACCTTGTAACTTACTGTTTCTTGGAGTTTTTCTTAAAGGCCGACACCGATGCCTACTTTGAGATCTACGAGGACCCTGGTACAAAAGCTCCGCATAAAGGATGCTAAGAAATATATGTTCCTCTACGCAGACTCAGGTACCATTTATGGAAATTCGATATCTACATTCCAGGGGTCAAACCATCATAGGCTGGGGCATAAGGTAGTCTGCCACAGAGAGAGGAGGGAAAACAAATAAGCCCCTAAATTGAAACCAGATAATGGTTGGGCGGTTTCCTCCTCTCAATTAAAGATCATGGGTAAAATGGTGGTGCTCAAAACCTAAATGTGTGAAGATGGGTAATCCAAGGAGTATAGCGCTGACTGGGGGCTGCTATACTTCTCCCCGTAATTTGATTACCTTGTCGATCTCGGTTGGTACCGCTCTCCGTGATCTAATCAAAAAAAACTGTTAGGTGGGGTGTGGAAACTTCAAAGCTTTACTTTCCGAGCAAAGTCGGAGAAATTGGTTAAAAAAGGTTGGAAAATTTGAGAATTCATAAAATCACTAGTGTACGCGTCGTTTAAAGAATGACCAAGAAAAAAGGTGACGTCGAGACACTATGTCCCTTGCAAAAATACACTCAGGAGAGTAGGTTTCAGAGGAATTTATGAAGCCGAGTTGAGATTTTTGGTCGAAATTTTTTGAGAATATTGGATTTCTTCCAGGGGTATTATACCTTAATTACTTGTTAAAGCTATTAGTTAAAACATGAATTTTATAAATCTTTTTATATAAATTAAAGTGATTCTTTTATTTATTTTTAAATTTCTTATGTTAATTTTTCAATAATTTTGAAAAACTTGATCAAAAAATAGCCCTAAATGAAATTTATCGACTTTGAGTTTATCAATAACTCAGATTTATTAAATTATGGCAAAAGTCGAAATTCTGTAACAAACAACAGGAATAGTATTTAAATCTAAAAAGTCAATCAAACAAATTTGATTTTAGTATCTTTTTATTTTATCTGTTCTTGTTTTTTAGTATTGAGTTTATGATAATTAAAACGAAATATTAAGTTATTTTCAATTTTTATATCAATTACAGCCGTAATTTGATCCAAAAATAGGTAATGCTTTGTTTAGTGACCTTAAAGGGGAGATTAATCATCAAAATATCAGTCTCAATTCAACCAATTTTAAATGAATTTTGCATTGCATTATTTTCATCTTAAATGGGGTTATAAATTCAACTTCCGGTTTTAAAAACTGTTCTAAACAAAAATAAACTCCCACATGTATTTCTTTAAGAGGCACATGTCCGTTTTTACAAAAAAACACTTTACTGATTGAAAGTTGTACTATTTCTTTATAAAGTCTTTTACCTTTCAAAGATCGATTATGCGTTAGACTTGCGGTTTTGTCGCAACCAAAAGTCTGTTCAATGCCATTAAATAAAACTATCATTATTTACAAAGCATTAGCATTTATTAACATTTGATCATACTTCTCTGTGAAATTTTTCCAAATAGGCACAGTTTATAGAATTGACAAAAAACCCAGGACTGATGCCAGCATGACATCAAAGATCGAAATAACTATTCAATAAGTTATTCTACAATTTTTTATTTAGGCTAAATTTGAAAATTTATCAGTTTTTTCCTAAAAACAAAATAAAGCAAATTTCTTTGGCAAAAAGAAGCATATTTTTGGATAGAAGATCATCATTTCTATGTAACTTTGTGAGTTCTTTCTGGAATTGTATTAATGTTTTCGTGTTCCATTTTTAATTAATTTATTGAATCAAAATTCTTCTCTTTACTGGAGGCATCATCACTCTTTATACTGATTCATCTGTATTTATTCAAATTGTTTACCCAAAACATATTTACGCACTTCAAAATCCTCCAACCTATTGGGTTTATTTATTTGTTTTGTTATTAAACTAAAGCCGTGAAACTAATTTGTGAATATTTTAGGTATCCTGTATTTTGTCCCTATCGAGTCGCAGCCCTCGGGTAAATATCCTTATATCATTAATGACTGTAATCCCTGTATCATCTCGCGAAGCTTCCTGTAGTTCACACCTTTTGTCTTTTCAGCAAACTCATCAAAAGGAAAAATTCCTTTAGATCTCCAGAGATCTCACAATGGCCTATATCTAATCAATAATTGATTAGACAAAGTTTTAGAAATTGCGAATCTGAAAAATTTTTCAAACAAATATGGATAATATAAAAAACATTTACTCATCTTGTGGATATTTACCTGCGGAAGCAGCTATAACTGAACTAGATAATTTCCGTGGAAGAAGTTTACAAGATTTTTATAATAAATTAATGAACTCATGAATTAAAAATGATTGGGTTTATGAAGTTTCTTGAATTTTTTCTATTGGCAGTGGTTATTAATGAATAATAAAACTCCCAAAGGAATCGATTTTTTACCTATCAGTGGAAGGTTGGAAATAAGGTTCTTTTTTGGAATATAGATTTGAGTAGTAGGCTAGAAATGCCATCATTAATAAGTGCTAGTATAGGAAAACAGCTTTTAGCTCAGTCTGTTGAACAAATTAATGAATAATTATTTCGCTGAACCTCCTATACTTCACCTTTTGTCTCATCTTATTCATTAAAAGAAAAAGATTTCCTTGAATATCTAGAGATCTCACAAATCCGTTCATGGTTTTATTTCCCTTTAGAACAATACTTTCTACTTTTGTATCTTAGATATTTAAACAATATAATATCTGCGCTTGTGCTACTTTGATATCGCTAGCCTGTAATTGGGTAGCCCTATTATGCTGCATTAAGGATATCGTTTATTTACAAATAGTATAGTTTTGGATCTATTTACCTATTTTTAAAATACTTGAATATCGTATTAGTAAAGCTGAGTATTCAAAAATTGATCTCGCTTAAAATATTTTATAACTGAAGTTTTAATCTATCTTCATTATATTATAATAAAATATTTATATTAATTTTAGGGCTTTTTGCTTTTTTAATATTTTTCACACATGCATTTCGCGAAATGTACAGAACATATGGCTCTTTATTTTAGTTCAGAGTAGTTCATTTATTAAATAATTGGTTGGTCAATAATCATTAAAAATTTGGTTGAATTAAGCAAAGAATCAGAAAGGGACTACTTTGAATAAAGAGCCATATATGGGAAAATATGGGTACACAAAAAGTTGAAATATATTAAACTATGAATTTTTTATAAAAATGTTTGAATTCTAAACTCTTAAGGTCCACCATTTGTGACGTGTCGCGAAAGAGCATCGAATCCGGGCAGTTAGGTTGAAAGTCTAAGGTACTAACCGCTGCCTTAGACCCCAATAGAGAACTCCAAGGCATTTTTATTGATTGTAATTGACTCAACTTTGACGAATTAGAATATAATTTTATTTAACGTTAAATATAGCATTCAGTATATAGGGAAAATCAAGGTTTCTTAATCAGAAAAAAATCTTAAATTGCGAGATTTTTACTTAAAAAGTTTAGTGAATTTATAAATGTAGCATGGTTGCTTGTTACATTTATAGCCAATTTCGATTATATCTTTTAGCATGAACCATCCAGCTTTTTGATTCACTTTTGTTATTCATTTAAGGCCTCTTAAGCCTTATGATTAAGTATCTATGCATTAAAAACAAAAGTCAAGATCTTGATAGAACTAAATAGACACTTTATATGAATTTCTTTGTAAAATGCATTTTATTACATTTTGACTCTTAGTAAAATAGTGAAGAAGCAAAGAGTAAATTGGAATATTAATTAGATACATTATTGTTTATATCATTGGATCATAGATTTGTAATAAGCAGCTTATTTAACAAAAAAATAAAGAGAAAATTGAATTAAAATAAAACCTCTTATTAATTATTCATTTTAATAGCTGAAATTACGAATGGATATAAAAATTCGTGAGTAGAAGCTGCTCGTTTTAGATTAAAATCATCATTAATTGTCTTTTGTTTTTAATGGCGGACTAGGGTTAAAGTATGTTTAATGAAATACTAATAAATGGAAGATTCGAAAATGGTTTGTTTTGAAAATGCTTTAATCGATTGAAATTCCAATGATTTAAAATTTATAAGCAATAATATTTTATTTATATTAAGGGAAATGCATATCCTTTGTTTCCTTTACTTCCCAAACTGTAGGTTTACCACCAACACTAAATTCCAAGTCTTCTCTAGTGATGGAATCCCAATATTTATAAATCATCATCACGCTTAATAACGTGCAGATCGATTCGAAGAAGAGGCCATCGAAGTAGTGGCGTGCTTTCTCACAGATCGATTTGGAGAAGACGAATAGGATGATTTGGCCCGTTAAGAAGAAGAATAAGCTCAATAGAAGATCCCCAAGAGGCCACAAATCTTCCAAATTCTTAAAGACCAAAATCAACTGCATAATGAAATAAATCAACAACAACGATCCGTTTAGCATGAACTGAATAGACCAGAGAGCAACGGGGGATTGTTTATTAAAGCCGCTGATGTCGAGGAACGTCGCCAATGAGATGAACCCCGAGATAAAGAACAAGCCTAAGGAGCTTAGTCGGATGGACCATAATGAAAACGAGGTGCCATCTTCGATAAACTGGTAACTGATAAAGCCGTTGACAAATAAACACCAACAGCAACTAGTCAATAGAGCACAATGAACGGCTACAAAATATGGGAAGATTGACGACGATAAGGAGATGATATTTGACGAAACTAATAACTGGACGATAATCAACAGCGTAAATAAATAGAAAAACAATTGCATCTCTTTCCTACCCACAGCTGTATACTTGTTTTTAATGGAATAGATCATAATGGCCGTCATAATGAGTGAGATGGCATAAATCAAGATAGTGGCTGCTTCGAAGACCAGGTTGGAGCCGATACTCAGCGACCGAGCATAGCATAAGGGTTCTAATCCATTGCTGCCTAATAGAGAGCACACGTTTAAGGGCGCGATTTCGCACACTTCTTTATAGTTTCCAAACTTGATCATTTCGTTTTGAAATTTGTTTTTTTAATGGTCGCAATTTATAGGATTTTTTGCATGATCCTTTTTGGTTGATCTTTTCTGATTTTGGTTAATTGCTTGAAAACTTAAACAAAATGAGTGTGAGACCATTGCTGCTGAATTTTACTACAATTTAAGTATGCAAAGCTATCTTTTTAGAATACAAACATGCAATCTATCTATGGCTTGTAGGTTATGGTTGGGTGTGGTACTCTTATTTTGGTAGTTTCCTTTATAGGTTGTTTATGTTTTGAATCATTAATTGTGTTGTTAGCTATAAATAGAAAAGCAAGAAGCTTGACTCCTATACTTCGCAACTTAAATGTTGTGGCTGTTCTATAGTCTGCTTCTCTTTCCTACTGTGTTTTGCGTTACTGGTGTGCTTGGAAAAATGCGATGTTTCAACAGAAATTCTCCTCAAGGAGATAAGCTAAAGTCGCTTTTAGCTAACCAATCGTGATTCAAAAAATTCGTATTTTTACACAATAGCTTCTTTTCATGATATCATTTTGTAGCATGTATGCTTGTTTTAGTAATTCTAACGTCATAAAATGCAACAGAAATAGATCGCATCTAGATACTTTGAAATTATAAAATGAGTCACTACAGAGTTCTTTGATTTAAACTTTGTATTCGGATATGAATATCCGAATACAAAGTTTAAATATCCGTACCCATGCTGACTAGTGTGGTCAAATTATTCGTTTTTTCACTATTCGAATAAACGAATAGTCTAAAAAAGGAAATACTATTCGCATAATTTTGAAGAATTGCAACCTCTAAAAATTGCTTATAAAAGGCCTCAAAAAATGGTAAAATTTTATTTAAAATAATACTTAAGCAAAACGAGGGAATCAAGTGTCTCTTCATTGAGTTGATTTCTCAACTTATTCTTGAATATCCCAGATATAGAAAAAGCTCTTTCACAAAGAGTTGAAGTAGGTTGGATAGTCATCAATGCATTATAAAGTTTTTCAACTTTATCATTTCTTACACCTTTAATCTCAAAATCGTACATTTCATCTTTAAATGACATGGTTTTATTCTTTTTCTTTTTGGTAGACACAGACATTATGAAGCGATTAAGATTATTAAGATGTGGTAAAGCTAAGTCTTCATTAATTTCATCTTCTGTTTCAATTGATGAGTTTTCCATATTGTTATCTTCTCCAAAAAGTCTGTAAAACAATCCACATCCCAATTCTATAGCATCGCATTTAGAGCTATATTCTAACCCATTTGTAGTACTAATCGGTCAATCCCCACTCTCTAAAAATAATATTAAAGTTACAAGTGTCTTATTTCTTCGTTCGTTGATTCTTTTCTTCAAACTAAGCAAGAATTCATCAGAAATTACACTATTAAGACCACCCAATTCATCAAATAAATAGAAAAAACACCTTCAGATATAACTAGATTCGAATTTGATTTTCCAAGCTCTAAAATAGCCTTTTCAATTGGAGTAAGAAAATAAGATAATTTCATTATTGGCATGTATTCTTCTTCTACGAGCTCGATATGACCTAATTCTTTCAAAGCTAAATTGATATATTTAAATAAGCGCATGAATCTATTTATTATTTCTATGATAGAGTTCCATCTATTATTTATGTCTAATAACAATTTAAAGGATCTACCTTTTCTTGATATAAGAATTTTATTGGGAGTGTCTATTCTAACTGTTGAGCTATTAAAAAAGTTGACCATATTTCTAATATTTGTCAATATAACCCTTATATCTTTATGGATGCTAATTTCCTCATTGACTTCATTAGCAATGAAAACATAATTTTCATTCCATCTGATTCGTCTTGCTGAATATATTTGCTATTGTAATCTGAAGCATTTGCTTTATAATCAGTATCATACATATCTTCGACTACTTTGATTTATTTTGTATAATTCTTATTCTTTTTGAAGAGGACGTCTATAACACTTAAATGTATGCCATGATTTGACACAGTTGGCCTAGGCATTCTATATTAGATAAATAGTTCATAATCACAGAACAGTCATCATTACATGAACTAACAATATTTCTTTTCATGTCTAAGCCAAAATCGAGCAATCTTTCAGAAACTAAGTTCTTGATTCTTAAAGCATTACAAATGCCATTACATTTGATCAATCCTAAGTTTATTGGCTCATTTATCCCCGATATCGTAACTTTTTTATACCTTTTCTTGCTTACATCAGTCCATTAATCGATAATCACCGAAACTTGAATCCTTTATCTAATTCAGGTTTTATTGCATGTCTTATTTCATCTCTTACTTCTTCTGCATACTTTATCATACATTCTTTAACTCCATTGGGAGTTTTAGGCATTTTATGGCCGTTATTTCTTACAAAGAATTGAAAACCCTCAGATTCACAAATTTATCTAAAAGAGAACCCACTTTTAGCAGCACACTTTGCTAGGATTGAATTTAAAGTTTCCTTTTTATCAGCTATAGGGAATTGAATTTTCCCGTTTTTATAAGAAATTGAGTATGGAGACTCTTTCTTATTCAAACTAATGTTGTGTCTTTAGATGATTAAATAATGTTGATGTAGTATTTCTACATTTCAATTTAGCACCACAGTTTTCTTCATTACATAATACTTCATCAGGGTTGACTCTTGTAAAATGCTTCCAAGCAGCTGATCTTTTGTTGCCCATTTTATAAAATTTTGTGATGCTTTGATGCGCTTTTATGATAAATATTTCGAGTTTATAATTTCAAATCTTAATTCGAGCGCGGTTGTTTTGTTCTAATGCAAAGCGCGATTAAAATACAATTTTTGAACATCAACACAATGGGTTCATTGTTTATCTATTATATTGGGTTTATACATTTATTGAAAACATAAATTAAGTTATTAACTTTAGACTATTCAAAGTATTCAAATAATTCGAATTATCCAAAAGCTGAAACGGATATTCGAATATTCAAAATGAAATCATCTATTCGAATATCCGTTTGACAACACTAATGCCGACGTCTACTTTGATTTATTTCGACCGGAGTTATCCATAACTGTATCAATAACTCTAAACTAATCAATTAAATTTCATATTGAAATCAAAAAAAGAACATGGAATCATACACTGCCCGTCAAAAATGATTCAGTGTTTGGGAAATTGGAACTTAAATGGTAATTCATGAATGAGTAAGACTTCAAGCAAGCTAATACTCATATAATAAATAGATACTGCTTTTGTATATAACTTTAAAAATATTATAGAGATATTTAAATATTGATAGAGTTATGATTACTCAAAGTTGAAAGTAGGTGATTCTGTGTTTTGTCGAATTTTTCATTCTAGAACATTCTAAAATACCGCAAAATTGTTCATTTTAATTTCAAATCCTTAGCAGAAAGTATTAAGGCTTATTTGGTATGACAAGAAGAACATTGAAGAAAATTGATACAAGAATTAACGAACTTGCTTTAAATGGAAAATCTTTAAAAAAAATAGCTGAAATTGTTGGAGTTTCAAAAGAAACAGTGTCCAGAGTAATAAATAGAGTTGAAAAAATACTCCAGAGCCTATTATAGGTCGTTCTCGGGTCTTAGATAAGTATAATGAAAAATATATTGGAAGATTAGCAACAAGTGGTAAATGCTCTACCTTACAGAAATACAGCGAGAACTCAAGACCTATGCAGGAATATTCGCCTCTTCAAGTACTATACTGCGCACATTAAAACGTAGCAACATCGTATCTAGATACAAAAAAATGCTCACGATTAAAAAAATCTCATCGTCGAGCAAGATCAGAATTTGAAAAAACACACAGAAATTGTAAAAATAAGGANCCACGATTAAAAAAATCTCATCGTCGAGCAAGATCAGAATTTGAAAAAACACACAGAAATTGTAAAAATAAGGACTTGGATATGGTTATATGGTCAAGTGAGACTAAAGTAAATGTAGAGGGATCTGATGGACGTGATAGAACTTTCAGAAAAATC
>NIPM01001178.1:15128-28731 GCA_002738285.1 Holacanthella duospinosa | reverse complement strand
GCTCAGAGCTGAAGTTCTCAAAATGTATAAAAACTACATGAAGTAAGCGTTTAACGTTTTGTTACTTACAAAATGCTGAGTAGATGAAGATGAAGTAGATGTAGATGAAATTATAGTCGACTTGTAGATGACTTGTAGACGACTTGTAGAGCTAAACGTTTTGTTACTATAAAACGATGAGTAGATGCGATGAAATTATAATCGACTTGTAGAGCTAATCGCTTTGTTACTATTACAAAACGATGAGTAGATGCGATGAAATACAGTGTGTCCAAATAAGAAGGCGAAATTTTTGAGAAATGATTTTGTGGAAAAACAAAAATTGATTCTGTCACAATTTTCCACACATTATGAACTGCTCAACTTGAGCAGCTCAAGCTACTGAAAACCGTTACTACGAAAGTTTAGTTAAGTTTTCTTCGGTTAGAAAGAGTCGGAAGAGCCTAATTTGTGAAAGTTTTGAAAACTCCAGTCCTGAATTTTCGCTTTCTTATTTGAACACCCTGTAAAATCGACTTGTAGACGACCGTCCACAAGTGGTTTGCAATTTATCTACAACTCTAATTATATTTCATCGCATCTATTCATCGTTTAAAAATAATTATCATTGTTACCTACTCTTAACGTCTTAACCTTGATGTTTAAATTTGTTAGAATTGGACGTTTAATCGAAGACCTAAACAAAGATTCTGGATCAGCGAAGGAACTTCGGAAGGAATGGGAAAAATGGGTAAGATCAGAATTCCAACTGAGGAAGGAACTTAACGATGAGATCACCATTAGGATGATCCTTAGCAACGGGCATAGAGAACTTAATGAATTAGAAAGATCTGTTCGGATTGCTAATTCATAATTTGTAAGTCTATCCTTATCTGACAAATGATTGGTTGTTAGACTTTACAAATTAGACATCGGATTGAATAATCAGATAAATTACTATCAGATGTTACTTCACTTCTAAGTATCTGGATACAGCTGTGTCCTTGATTAACATTTTGATTATCAGAGTAACTATCACAATAATTGACAGAATCGTCCGTCGACTAAAAGTACCAAACACCGAATGTTTTAAGAACTAACTAAAAGTAAAAGTACATTTAATGTTTATTTCTAATTACTTAATTTCATTTGTCTGGTTTGATTTGCATTGAGGTGGTTGGTGTTGTTAGACAGTGGTTGTTACTGATTGGCTGAATTTCTTATAGACATGCGCACTAAAGTTCGTTGTGGTCGTAATGTGTCTTGAGATTCTCTGTAGGATGGATGAAGATTCCTTCAACTGTTTGCCAGTAACTACCTGAGTCTTCACTTGACACTCCGACAATTTCCATTTGACCATGGATTGGTCGTCCGAATGTGTTTCCAGAAGCGCTCAAAAAGGCATCTGTGTCAATGTGTCTCAACTGAACTTGTTCATCTCTACCCCATGTTGGACCTCGACAAACAATTTCCCAAACATCTCCTGAATCACCTTCACCTGTAATTTATCACATTTTATACAGTGCGTTCGAATAAGAAAGCGAACTTCCCGCANATTTTTTCAATGATTTTTTTGTTTTCCCCATTTTCACATAAACTATCAACGCAAAAAATTTCAGAATGATAAACCAGCTACTGTGCAAATGTCTAATTGTGTATAGATTTTGAATTATTTGGGATTTCAATGCGCGGGAAGTTCGCTTTCTTATTCGAACGCACTGTAGTAAGCCCAGTTAATTTAAGAAGATTCAATGCTAAGTAGTTAGTGGATTACCATCTTCTCCAAATGCACTAATTTCTTGGTGACCACTGAGTGGTGACGAAAATAGGTGGGAGTGGAGGTTCCTAGTTGTTTGGAGATGTTGAAGCCGTACTTTGGAACCACACTTGACTGGTTCACTAAAAGATTATCAGAAATTAATAATTATTATTTACTTTGAATACTAATTTACAGTAAACCTCGCATAAGTCAAACTCGGCTACTTCGAACGATATTCCGAGTCCTCGGAATTCAATTTATCAGAGGTTTACTGTACTTTTAGTATTAACAAATTTGACATACCCCCTTTTACATGGAACTTTGGATAAGCCCTTGACGACCCATATGGAGTTAACATCTTCCTTTACTTCACTTCCAGTAACTGATTGTTGTCCAGATCCACTCCCATACTTGATATCATGTGAATGTAGTCGTATTTTGTAAGCATTGTTAAGAAGTTTGAAAGCACTTCCACATGTGACCTGGGTCATCTTCCCCTTCCCACTGCTTAAACCTACCAGAGCCATCAGTACTAGTAAAAGTACTCCAGAGATCAACGACGACATGTTCATAAGTATCACTTCTTCCTTGCTGATGTACAACAATCTTCTCCTGTCAAAGTTAAATCCTTCGTATTCAACATACAATTAATCAACTCAGAAGTCAGGAGAAATAAAAACTGGTGAGCATAATTTTGATATTATTTTTTATTACTTACCTTCCCTTATTGTGGAAAATTCCTTAGAGAATCGAGATTCGAGAACATAGACAGGGTGACAGGGAAGAGTCAGAACTTCAATTATTCCAAATTCAAATTAAAGATACATTACGTTAGTTAACTGAAACTCTTAAATCGTATAAGTACAAAGTAATTACCTACCTTAATCAGATGTCAGATGGAGATCGGATAGAAACCAGTAAATGTTAAACTTTTCTTTTGTAATGCCAATCAACTAAATGATTGAAAGTAAAAATCACCGGCTGAGTTTTACAGTTTTGAGAGTTGACAGTAGACTTATTCAAAATATTCNAATGATTGAAAGTAAAAATCACCGGCTGAGTTTTACAGTTTTGAGAGTTGACAGTAGACTTATTCAAAATATTCCCGCAAATTCAACGTGGCCCAATTGTGTTACAAGAGCAAAGAAAAAAAGAAAAAAAACTCACTTTTTTTTAAAAGTTAGGCAAATGAAAATTGAAATTTTTGAATTTATTAAAATTAATTTTTGAAATCACTAGGACACAAATTGTTAAACAGTACTTCCGGTTTTCAAATGATAATTTTAGATAAATTCTAACAATTCAAAGATTTACCATATTGGAATGCTTTTTTTAAATTAAATTTCCCACCAAAAATTTAAAAATTTAAATTCAACCAATCAAATCAAACCAAGACGAAATTTAAATACTCAAACGTGATTGGCTGAATTCAAAATTTTGAATTTTTTATTTTAAGTTTGAAGTTTCATATTTAACNTTTTTTATTTTAAGTTTGAAGTTTCATATTTAACGTTTGCTAAACGCTTAATTAGCGCTTGATTAACGCTTGATTAACGCTTGATTAAAGCTTGATTAATTAAACATTAGATTACTTTCTTGACACATCAGACAGAAATGAGAAGTTTAAGAATTTGCCAAAATCTGGATTCATCACTCTCCTCATCAATTAAACAGTTTCCGTGAAATAATACTCAAGAATTAGTGAAGAAATAGCAATTACCGGAGGTACTTACTTTTAATCCTTTCATTTTACAAAAAATATAAAATTATAAAATTTTTTTTTGATTCTCATAATTACTATATTTGCCCTTGGTTTTTGGTAATAGATCTTGACATCCTGAAGACTTTTGGCTCTGGATTTGCGTGTAAGAAATAATAACTGCAAGTTATTATTTCTCTTGAATCCTCTCACTCCTAATGACGCCTTTGGTAAAACTGGAGTAACTGGAATCTTTGTCTTATTATTGCAAANCTTGAATCCTCTCACTCCTAATGACGCCTTTGGTAAAACTGGAGTAACTGGAATCTTTGTCTTATTATTGCAAAATTCTTTCCATTCACACCTGAGTTGCTACTTGCTGTTGCTACTACTAGTCGGTAAGTTTGGTATTTTGTATATAAAAAAATTACTCAAAGTTTAGAAGTTAGTGAGCTTTCTTTGACTGAGGTGAGATGATGAGCTGTCGTTGTGTAACTTCCATCGAAAAGATCATCTCGAGTCTCGACTCAAAATACAGTGACTACTAGAGAGACTAGAGACAAAAACCCAAGAGTCTTTCTCTGTGAATAATTACCAATTAACATAGTAAGACAAGAGTGTTTGAAAGCTTATGCTTTTGGTGTTTAAGAGCTCATGAAGAAAGAATCATTTAATACTACGAAGATCTATTGTTTACAAATTTACAAATCTTTTGAAATGTAAATATTTGCATTAGACTTCATCTTTTGATTGTTGAAGGCTGTGAGATCCAGAACTTAAAGGAAAGGAACAGGTTAAAAGGTTACCTTGTAGGAGAGGATCTTCTTCATCTAATTGTCTCTATTGTGTTTGCAAAAAATTTTTATTGCTTCTGAGAAACCAGAAGTTGTGAATTTGATTGTGAATCCCAACTTACATTGTTGTTGGCATTTCGTTTTAATACTTTTAGTATTTGGCTGGATAAAGATCAAATTTGTGAAGTTTCAATCAATTTTTAGTGAATCAAAATGAAGCTTTCCCACCGTCAATTTTCTGGTATATTTTTCTACATAGTTATTACAATTTTGTGCCCGGAAGCAGATTTTCAACGAATTCAAGAATTTACAATCTATTCTACGACCGAAGTGATGGAAAATTATACACAGAGTGTTCGCGACCTTNTTCTACGACCGAAGTGATGGAAAATTATACACAGAGTGTTCGCGACCTTGACCTCGTCTCAAGTATTGTGAGGGATAAAAAGCTTCAGTCTGTTTGCTCTCAATTGGGCGTGTAAGAAAAAAATTTTTTGAGTTATCTATTGTTAAAAAGTAAACCTGAAATCAATTATTTATAATTTATAAACTATTTGTCTTTAGATGGGCATTTTTCACCGGTAAAAATTTTACCACTAGCAATTCATATGGTTATCATCCAGCAATTCCTGGATGGACATGTCAAAACCGTCGGATTATGGGTGACTATTTGTCACCCTTTCGTTCAATTCGTCATCTCGGAAACTCTGACTTGGAAATTTCATCTCTCAGCTTATACACCGATCCATTTTTTGCTTCAGATGAACTCTACTTCAACGGTCAAGAAATGAGTTGGTCTGGCTCACCGTTTCATTTTGCTTCCTTTGGATTTACTGGAAGAGATAATTGGACACTCTACTCAGAACCAAATTTTTCTGGTGAAACTGTTTGTCTCTTATGTAAATGTGATGATACAGGTGTGGCTGTGGGTGTAACCTATACTGCTAAATTGACAATTAGTGTTTCTTCAATTCGAAAAGGATGTTTTGGAACTCAAATACTCTTACCTAATGGAATATTGGAAAATCGGACACAAAATGGAGTAAATTCTAAACCAAGTAAGTCATGCAATGTTAAGGAAAAAATTTGGAATCACGAAGCACCTCGGATCTCGATGAAACTTTTTTTGTGGACTAATANTTGGAAAATCGGACACAAAATGGAGTAAATTCTAAACCAAGTAAGTCATGCAATGTTAAGGAAAAAATTTGGAATAACGAAGCACCTCGGATCTCGATGAAACTTTTTTTGTGGACTAATATGAGGTCCCTGATCACGAATATGAAAGAGTTTTTCCCCGCAAATGAAAGAAAAAAAAGTTGTGGATTTTTCAAAATTGGAGAAATTTAGGGTTAGTTAGGTTTAGTTCACGTAGTTTAAGGGAAAAAAGTTCTGGATTTTTCTGAAAAAAAAATACTATAAAAAATGTCTACCTAATACCTAACAACCTAACCTAACAACCTAACTAACTAAACTAACCATAACTAATGTACAAATAACCAACCCTAGATGCAAACCTAACCCTAACAACCTAACAAGTCTACCTAATACCTAACAACCTAACTAACTAAACTAACCATAACTAATGCACAAATAANTCTACCTAATACCTAACAACCTAACTAACTAAACTAACCATAACTATTGCACAAATAACCAACCCTAGATGCAAACCTAACCAAAAGTCCTAAATAAATAACCTATCCAACGCTAACCTAAACTAAACAATTTTATATAAGATACCTAACAACCTAACTAACTAAACTAACGTAACTAATGCACAAATAACCAACCCTAGATGCAAACCTAACCATAACTCCTAAACTAAATAACCTATCCAATACTAACCTAAACTAAACAATAAATTTATATAGATACCTAACAACCTAACCTAACAACTAAACTGACCATAATTAATGCACAAATAATCAACCTTAGATGCAAACCTAACCATAACTCCTAAACTAAATAACCTATCCAATACTAACCTAAACTAAACAATAAATTTATATAGATACCTAACAACCTAACCTAACAACTAAACTGACCATAATTAATGCACAAATAATCAACCTTAGATGCAAACCTAACCNCCTAACCTAACAACTAAACTGACCATAATTAATGCACAAATAATCAACCTTAGATGCAAACCTAACCATAAGTCCTAAACTAAATAACCTATCCAATGCTAACCTAAACTAACCTAACCTAAACTAAACAATAAATTCATATAGTCGTTACATTTTACCCGGACTACCGATTTTTGTAGCTATTTTTTATAGTTTTTTTTTTTAAGAAATATCCATAACTTTTTTCTTTTAAATTACGTGTAAGCCTAATTAACCCTNTTTTTATAGTTTTTTTTTTTAAGAAATATCCATAACTTTTTTCTTTTAAATTACGTGTAAGCCTAATTAACCCTAAATTTTTTCAATTTTGAAAAATCCATAACTTTTTTCCCTTTCATTTGCGGGAAAAATTTTTTTCATATTCGTGATCAGGGACCTCATATTAGTCTACAAAAAAAGTTTCATCGAAATCCAAGGTGCTTCGTTGTACCAAAGTTTTACCGTTAATAATTATATCCACAATACCTCCTTAGGTATCGCTTTTAATTAATTCCTAGAGTTCAAATATCAAAAGTGAAAAGTCATTAAAAATTTTTTCAAATATTTGTCAAAACAGGTTCTGAACCTAATACAAATACTAACAATTTGATATCCCTGTCACTGACCGACTCAACAAAGAATACAAGCCTTATGATTTCTGGATCTGAACTCCGACTACCATGTATCAAAAACTTTGATATATTTTCAATTTCAAAACGATCTATTTGGACAGTTTATACTGGAAGTGAGTTTGATGGGATTGTTACATGTTTATTATTTCCACCTGGTCAATTTAGTCGAGGTCGTGTAACAACAACAAACAGTGAAAGTGATATCGTAATTATGAAAAAAACAATGTCTGTTGGATCAATCAAATTTGGTTGTCCACAAAACCTGGCTAAGGAAAATAGTACAATTATTTTAGTCGCACCTATAAAATCTGGTGACAGTCGACTACCAAATTCTAAACTCATGTCAACAAGTACACAACTCCCTAACATCATCAAACCTGAACAAATTGAAAAAGTTGTAGTCAGTTCAACACAGGCACAGCCATCACGAGAAGGTCGGGGTCGACACATCAATCTAATGACTTCAACAACCTCAGGTTACTTCTCTGGTAATCTTAAAGACGAGCTTGTAACTAAGGTTACTACAAAACCGCCAGGTACGTCTACAACTAGTACTATTATCACCATCACCACCTCTGCTACAACACAAATTGACCTTTCTACAACCCCTTTGGAAGATTTAGTTGTAACTGGAATAATTCATGATAATTTAGTACACCTAACATCAACAGAATCAACTATCAATCAATTAGATCATAACTCCATCAAAGAGCCTTCATCTATAAATCATTCTATACCTATAACCTATGACCTGGAGAATGAAAAATCATCAAAAAAGATCAGTGAAAATACAAATGACCTTGACAATCGACATACTCCAAAGAAAGAAGCAGCAACAATTGAACAAAATGAAAATAGTGGAACCGTGGGAATGTTTTTCACTGCTTTTCTCATAATTTTGGGAATTTTGGTGACAGCAATGATTGTCACTATCATTGTCTTTATCTACCTACGAGCAACGCGAACGGCACAAGCTGATATGGAAGCTTAGGGTACAAATACAGTGGAACACGCTTATAAAATATTTAACGGATATGAGACCAATTTGGTCTTATATAAAAGCTATGACATTTTTGAATGAAATAAGCGGTTATATTTAAATTTTCGACGAGAATTTAAGTAGTTAAATGGAGAAGCAATCGTAAAGTAATGTTGACGTATACTATTACTTCAATTAGTCTGTAATTGTTGCTTTAAAAATCGTATTTTTAACAGCGTAAACGTGATATTGAAGAACCAGCAACATTATTGCAATTGTTTACCAATTTCTACAAAAATTATAACTTTATTCCTGAAGTGATTCGAACTTCCTTAACCTAAACTATCTTCAGCTCTCCCTTTGGGAAGAATTGAATCTTAAATTTTAAGAAAAATTTTTTCACTTAAATTTTAAGAAAAATTTTTCCACTTAAATTTTAAGAAAAATTTAAGAAGCGGACGAGCACTTGCAGCTTGACATTTTCGATGAGTGGACATCAAAATATTTTATCCCAAAGTGGGAAATACTTTGGTGTAAACATAGAGACACAATTCATAAAATCAACAAAAATTTCTAGATTTCCTATGATTGCTAAAGCTGACCTTACTTCGAACCACTTGGACATAAGTGTTTGAACTTACCTATGGTTAATCCATTATCAGCTGCAATTTCTTGTGTTTTTAAGGTTTCAGAAAATCAATTGCTTCAATATTATAGGATAACATTGCACATAATTGCACTTATTTACTTTATCCATTTGAAAATTTGAAAATTAATTACTTTGGTTAACATTCAAATTATTTGAATATTCAAAATTCAAATCTGATTGGTTGACACTCAAACATTTAAATTTTACACAGGAGTGAAAAAATTAACGTAAAAAAAAATAAATATAGTTTTCGTTAAAGGTAGAAAATTTCATCTAAGTGTTTGCCGGTTGGAAGCGTCCCCAAAATAGAAGCAGCATTTCCTCGCTGAATAGCCAAGCTTATGCGTTGAATTAAAAAAGAAGTTGAACGTTTCTCTCCCGAGGCAATTTGAATAAATTTACCGATCTTCTTTAGCAAATTAAGACCTTTTGTGCCCCAGACTCCACTTGACTCAACTTTGTATATAATTGACATTACTTTGTATATTGAAGAATTTAAGCGTTAAAACAAGAAAAGAAGTTTGTGGAAGGCTATTAGTAAACACTAGTAAATGTTTAGGTTCCAAAAAGAATAAGAGTAAAGTAAAATGTTGAGATTACGCATGTTTTGGTCTTATATAAGTTCAATCTGGCACAAACTTGAACTGTGAATTCTGATCTTATATCCGTTTTGGTCTTATAACCGTTGGTCTTATAACCGTTGGTCTTATAACACAATATTTCCCCATGCCAAATACATTGTTACAAACCAAGTGCGCCAAACATTCGTCATTATAACCGAATTGGTCTTATATCGGAAGGTCTTATAAGCGCGCTCCGCTGTATAACCCAAGCTTTTGTAAAAGCAAAAAAGCCAGTTTTACTTTTTTTTTTTTTTTTTTTTTTTTTTTTTTTTTTTTTTGTAGTTATCCTATCGCTATCAGTATCTCAAGACTAGACGCCGAAATTTCTTATCATTATTTCACAATGTACAACAACGTTATTAATGTTTGCGTAGTTACAATAAGTATTTGCATATTGCATAACACAGGTAAAAAATGATAAATCAATTAATGTAAGTGAAAGTGTTCAAGAACGTGGAAATTGTAAGTAAATAGCCTAATTTTTCTCATGCTGAGTGGTTCATTGTTTCCGTTTTTGTAAAACAATGACAGAGAGAATAACCTTGAACTTTGAGTCAGAATACAATTAATCAATTTACTCCAAAAGGAATGATGTTTAATTAGTTAATTAATTAGTATTCTCCTGTCATACTAAAGTATTTGAGAAAGAAAAATCCATCGTTGGTTTTTTTCTATTATTCTCTCTTCTTTTGATTGGTACAAAGGCACGCGACGACAGACGAATCAAATTGTAAATATTCCACAAGGCAAGGTCAATCAAAGAGGAATCAATTCAAGAAAAAAGTAGTGAACAAATTGTCACAGTGGATTTACTTGAATTATACTTAAAAATGTTAAAGGAATCAAGTGATTTTAGATTTTTAACAATTATATAGTCACTTTTGTGTAAAATGNTATACTTAAAAATGTTAAAGGAATCAAGTGATTTTAGATTTTTAACAATTATATAGTCACTTTTGTGTAAAATGTTAATAAATTGATAGAAGCTTGAAGTAAAAACCCGTTCTGCCTCATTTATTTTACGTTTATAACAAGAATTTATTACAAATTCAATAGCCATTGTTTAGTTGAAGCTGAAGCTGGAGTCATGGTCATTGTCACTCTTTTTGGGCAATGACAATGACATTTTGGCGTTAATTGTTTTTATCTCATGAGAAAAAAAAAAACTCAAAAATTTAAACCACAATGTGTAAAATTGTTGAAGAATATATTTTATAGTTAATTGCAATCAATTGACTATAAAATTGACGAAATTCTCACGATAGTTAGTTACTTTTTCCGATTGTGATTTATTTTATGGAAGACGCTCTTCTGCGCAATATCGAAAAAAGTATCAAAACTGTAAATTATGAAATTGAAATCTAAACGAAATCAAAAGTCAACTAAAACTTGCTCAATGATATCACCAAAGTTGGAGGCATAGATGGGCATACAAGAATAAAAAATTTTAATAAAATTTTAACTCAAAAGTCAGTCTATTTTAATTATACTGGGTAGGGTTAACAATGATTCCTTTTTCCCTCTGTGAGAGTTCGGTGACTCAGAGGTATGACACACTGACTCCCAATTTTGTAGAGAATCATCAAATTTTATATGTACTCAATGGCATATGTCACAGTGACTTGTCAAGTCACTCCTTGTGCTGAAGCTTGAGTCATAGTCAGGTGACTCAGTGACTCAGATTCAAAAAAGTTTAAAGAAAAATAATCTTTAATCTTTAAATTGTAAAATTAAAAGCCGCAAACGAAAAATGAAATAAATTTAACTAATTTTCTGTTGTGTTGTTTCAAATTAAAGTTAAAGTTGTTGCAATTAATGTGTGTAACCTAATTATTTCTCAGATTTGTAAAGGTTATTTCGACTNGTTAAAGTTGTTGCAATTAATGTGTGTAACCTAATTATTTCTCAGATTTGTAAAGGTTATTTCGACTTTTATTTATTTCGACGTTTTGCTGTCGCTTTTGGCTGATGGATATTCGGTACTCGGCAATAGAGAATATCGATTATCTATCATCATATTCAGTCAAAAGCGGCTGAAAAATGTCTTAATTATTTCTTACCCATTATAAATTATTGAGCCAATTAGTTAAAGCTCGGATTACGACAACGTGAAGGTTGAATTTGAAACTGCACTGAATAGACTTAGTTAAATTCATCGCCTCATTTCTCGTTTGCGATTTCTCAATTAAATTTTGAAACGTTAAATAAAATTTAGATGTTAATTTTACTGCTTAAAAGTTGAAGATAATTTTTCTTAGAACGTTTTTCAATCTGAGTCATTGAGTCACCTGACTCTGCCTTATGCTTTAAGAGTAGTTTGACAAGTCACCGTGAGATTACCATTGAGTCAGTGTCAGACTCTGATTCTGTACTAAATTACGAGTCAGTGGTCATAACTCTGAGTCACTTAACTCTGATAAAAAAAANGTCAGACTCTGATTCTGTACTAAATTACGAGTCAGTGGTCATAACTCTGAGTCACTTAACTCTGATAAAAAAAAATAGATTTATTGACAATCGTACCCGATACAATTAAAATAGACTAACTTTTGAGTATTGTTTCGCATGGCTCTGGCTCAATGGCTCTGGCTCTGGCTCTGGCTCGAGCTGGCTCACAAAAATTTCTGAGCCAGAGCCAGTGCATGGCTCTGGCTCATGTAGTAATTTTGAGCCAGAGCCATGGCTCATGAGCCAGCTCAACGAAACTTGTGGCTTAATTTTTTTCCTAAATACTTCCATGAGCCATGGCTCATTGAGCCAGTGGCTCTGGCTTACGCCAAAGNATGGCTTAATTTTTTTCCTAAATACTTCCATGAGCCATGGCTCATTGAGCCAGTGGCTCTGGCTTACGCCAAAGGCTGAGCCATGCGGAATACTACTTTTGAGTCTAATTTATTATTCTTGTATTCCCACCTATGGGTCAGATTCTGGTGAAACATTTGAGTAAGTTTTAGTTAACTTTTAGTTTGGATTTTAGTTATAACGTCAGAATTTACAGTTTTGATACATTTTTCGACTTTGTGTAGAAGAGCTCGTCCATAAAATAAAGCACAATTGTACGGATTACCAAATTAACCACACCCTCTGTTCGGAACATTAGTTTTTTTCAGTTGCTTTTGCTTCAGAAAGGTTTTCCAGTTCAGTTCCGTTCAGTAATTCTTAATTTCAAACATTTTCGCATTTTCCAATCCAGTTCAGTTTAGTTAGATCAAAAAACTGAGTTATACTGCTTTACCAAAACTGTTAACTTCCATTTCACTTCCTGAGAGAAATTATCCAGTTCAGTTTTGTATTTGTATTTACAAATCTTATTTCCAGTTCAGTTCAGTTTTGCATTTGCTGTTCGAGATTCGTAACTTGTGGACTTGGAACGTCAACTTATAGAATTCATCTTAAGTTTGTTCTTTCTGTTTCAGCAAGTGTCATTGAATGATGGCTTTCAACTTGAAATTTGGTTAACGGGGTTCCAAAATTTGAAATTCGATATGGATGGACCATTAAGGAAGGTTAGGAATGAAATCATGAAATGAAAATGTTTAGAATGGATGTTGTAGATGCACCCTCCGTGTTATTCGATACGAGACATCAATTGGAACTCAACGAGATCCAATTTTCTAAATTCCATCGATAAATGGCAAAGTTATTGCCAAAAAACTAAAAATAGTTCTTGGGCAGTCCAAATTTTGAAATTATGTCAAGGGATATCTTTTGCAATTTTTTCAAAATTTTGAACCCCGTGTTTTTATTATACTATTCGATAGGGGATATCAATTTTGACTCGATGAGGTAATATTTTTCCAAATTCCATTGATGAATGACAAAGTTATTGCCAAAAAAAACAAAATAGTAGTCATTCTTGATCTTGGGGGTCCAAAATTTGAAAAAATGGCAAGGGGTACTACTGCTTGCCATTTTTTCAAAACTCGTTGATCAATTCAGACACCTCGTTCGCATTTCGTTAGTTAGGAATGAAATATCTTGTCTCGCAAAGTATACACTATCCGCAGCATCTTCTCAAAAGTAAGGAAAAATTGTGAAATTTAAAAAAAAAATTTTTTTAATATAATTTGTTATTATTATTAATTAGGTTGACGAAGGGGAGCAGAAGTGACTTAGGACAGTCTATATGAGTCTTTTCGGTGAACTTCCTGAAGTAGTTGATTGGTGGACTTGATCTATGAACACACCTATCTTGATTTAGAATCGTGTTTCTGTACTTGATAGCATGACCTTCGTCATAGGCACAATTCATTGGCCGATGATTATAACTCAGACCGTGAAAAGCACCTTCTATTGTTGCCTAGCGACCCATTGGCTCTCACAAACTATCAAGTACTGAGGATTTCCTAAGAAATTTTCATCTGAAGCATTATAACAT
>NIPM01001178.1:2367-14524 GCA_002738285.1 Holacanthella duospinosa | reverse complement strand
AAAAAAATTTTTTTAGTGTAATTTCTTTACTATTATTTTAGGTTGACGGAGGGGAGCAGAAGTGACTTACGATAGTCCAGATGAGTCTTTTTGGTAAACTGCTTGAAGTAGTAGTTCATTGGAGTACTAAATCTATAAACACACTTCTTTGGTGACAACGACTTTCAATAACCAGTCAAGCGAGCAGTACTAACAGACTCTTCTTACGAGACACTGATGTCCAAAGTGATGGAATGGTTCAATTCTTTTAACACTTCTGACCAATTTAGGCACATTGTATTTACTGGATACTCGGATTACTCAACTGGAAATGGTAAATAAAGTAAATCAATGAGTCAAGAATATTTTCAAAGTGAAAGTTTTAAGTTGGTAGGTTAAACATTTTTGATGAAATTAGGTGAACTATTCATGATATTCAAGACACAGAATGAGTTTGATTGTTAATCTCAACTACCTTTAGAATTACAACAATGAAAATTTATATTATTTGGATAACTTGTTGTAGCTATTATGAACTTTCGATTTACTTCATCAGAATCAATTTCGAAAATTATAGACATAGTGAGTATTAACAATCAAATCATTAATTTAGTTCAAAAAAGTCTATTTTAGAATTTTTTTTTTAAATTAAGAGTTCATCANTTTTTTTTTTAATTAAGAGTTCATCAGAAGATAATAAGGTTAACTCAACGGATATTTCATTTCCAGCGGATTCTGTCTTAATTTAAAGTTTTTTTTTTTTTTTTAAATATTTTCCAGAAGAAGAAGACAGATTTTGGGATTCGAATATGAAAATGAAGTGTTAAATTCGAAAAGTTTTCAGAAACAACTAAAGATTGAAACACATGGAAATGATTTAGTAGATGAGCGGAAGCGATGGCCACGCGTTGGTGACAATGTATTCAGTCCATACATCATTTTCATCAAAATTTGGTAAAAATTATTCAAGAATTCATTTTTTTGTTGTAAATTTTGACTAATTTATCATGGTGAAGAATATTTTGAATTTGAGGTCGTTGAACTTTCAAAAGGTTAGATAACAATAAATCTGGAGGAACTAGAAGTGAAGCTGAACGGATTTCCATACCGAAGGAAGGTGTCGAACATACCAATGAAATTCGTGCAAATGGAGACTCAGATATTTTGGTATTGGACAACGCGTTGTCCAATACCAAACGGTGAAAGTTACGAAAGGAACATGGACTCCGAAGACAGCCAATCAGGAGCCGAAGATGGTGAAGAGGTTCATGAGGAAGGTGAAGGAAGTCTAGAAGTAGAAGGCGATGAAGGTATTTATCAAAAATTTTGTTATATAGTGTACCTATTCAGCGACAAGTAAACACTGATTTTTCATTCCAGAATCTTCAAAAACACGTCCTTTACACCGATTGGATCTTACATTTACAAAAATTCGTCCAGGTGATGTTCTAATTGTAATTCAAGATGTAATCCGTGAGGTCATTGCAGACAAGACATACATCGTAGCAGAACTTCATCGAAACAAAAGTTCAAGGATAAGTTGAAGGTTAGTGAAATGAGTAAATTTTTAACACTTTACTTTGAAAACATTGAATACTTTGCGACGTGTGGCTAAAAATTTTGGAAATTTAGAAAATTTTGGAAAATTTTGGAAAATTTTGGAAAAATTTGGTAAAATTTGGAAAAATATGTAAAAGTTTCAGTAAAAAAGGAAAAAAAAATTTTTTTCCCTATGCTTTTATCATAGGGAAAAAGATTAAAAAAAAAAAGAATTGTTTTATTCCTAATGCATTTTGCATAGGAATAAAAAAAAATGTAAAATCTCGACGCCACAATAAAACAATAAAAGATTTTAATTCAATTTAATTTATTTTAAATAAGTAAAATGGGAGAATAGGTAAAAAATGTAATAATTCAACGATTAATTTAACAATTAATTTAACAATAATTGTTAAATTAATGACCTTCATTGTTAAATCAATTATTGATTTAACAATGAAGGTCATTCACTTTCCCATTGACCCGTATAACCCTTTTCCCTGTAGTAGTCCCATGTTCCACTTTCATTCTCACTCATCTTTAAATTTAAATTTTAGGTTGTTATTTCTTTATTAGGTTATCCTAAATTTTAAAAAATTTACTAACAATGGTCCAAACGCATTGATCTGAGTACTAATGACTAAATTCAAAGTAAGATAATGAGTCAAAAATATTTTCAAAGTGACAGTACAACTTTTTTGCTTTCATTTTCCAGAAGAAGAACACAGAATTTGGATTCGAATTTGAAAATGAAGTGTTATTCGAAAAATTTTCGCAACTGGAGATTGAAACACATCGAAATGGTTTAGTAGATGAGCGGAAGCAATGACCACGCGTTGGTGACAATGTACTCATTCCATATATCAATTCATCAAAGGTAAAAATTATTCTTAAAAGCATTAATTTTTTTTTGTTATTGTAAATTTTGACTAATTTTGTGCAAAATTTCCAATTATATCAGATCAGCATCAGCGGCAAATCATAGGAAAAGGTTTTCAAGACTTTCATGTGAATACTTGTCACTGATTCGTTCCTCAAATCAACCAACAAGATTACGTCCATATTATCGATGCTGGACGACTAGATGGTGAACGGACAGTGATTGATGAACTCAATCATGGTGTTGGGTTTTGGCTTTGGCTTGAACAAAATAGACCTGATGGAGACAATTTTGTTAACATTTATTTGACTAATGTCATAGCAGGTGAGTCTTTAGTAAAAATTTTAACAATAAGAAAATTTAAGGAAATTAATTTAAGTCTAATTTATAGAAAATCGATTCAATTTTGATAAAATGAATTTGAGACAAGTGGATGCTTTGGATGTGGAGTTTGACACGAATTCTTGATTTAGAATCGTGTCTCTGTACTTGATAGCATGACCTCCTCATAAGGCACAATCCATTGCCCGATGATTATAACTCAGACCGTGGAGAGCAGCTTCTCATGAAATTTCTTGTCGAGCGACCACTCTGTGAAATATGAAAAAAAGAAGAAATGAACATCAAAATCAAACATTTTGTTGACAACGGAGGGTCGCCATTGGATTTTGAACCACTCGGATTTGATGGACAAGTTTACTACAATTTAAAGGAAATTTATTGGAGTTAAACAGCTGGTTCGTATTTTATGTATTTTTTTCTCTCTAATCACATGTCATATTGCCTGCCTTTTCATAGAGCTTTGATTNGATAGCATGACCTCCTCATAAGGCACAATCCATTGCCCGATGATTATAACTCAGACCGTGGAGAGCAGCTTCTCTTGAAATTTCTTGTCGAGCGACCACTCTGTGAAATATAAAAAAAGAAGAAATGAACATCAAAATCAAACATTTTGTTGACAACGGAGGGTCGCCATTGGATTTTGAACCACTCGGATTTGATGGACAAGTTTACTACAATTTAAAGGAAATTTATTGGAGTTAAACAGCTGGTTCGTATTTTATGTATTTTTTTCTCTCTAATCACATGTCATATTGCCTGCCTTTTCATAGAGCTTTGATTGAGGTGGAAATATACGCAGGGATGAGAACCGATTCCTCGAGTCTTTTTTCTCAATTCACCATCTATCAGCATTACAGAATGGCGCACCGTCACAAAACATGTGTTTTGATTGCACAAAAGTTAATGCAAAACAATGAATCAAAGCAGAGAAGGAGAAAGAGGGATCGGCATGTTCTCTGTAGAGTGAGGTGGAAACACACACAGTGGTGGTCATACTCTGTTCCTCGATTTGATTTTTTTTTTCCAACTCACCATCTCATCATTACAAAATCGCGTATTGTCACAAAAAATATCTGTTTCGAACAGATATGCGCTAATCGTTCCTAGGGACGATAAAGTATCTAAAAAATCACATCGCGATTGGATAAATCGTCGTCGCGAATGTATGTGAAGACTTTTGCGTCAAGCACGTTTGCCAAATTCGTCATCGCGTATTTAAAATTCGCTGTCGCTTCTCTATGTGCATGTAGTCTTTAAACTGGGATCCATGATCAGGCGCCTATTCTTCGTTTCGGCTGTCTTACCGGAGTCACGGCTGGGATTGGGACAAAAATAAAAATACTACTGACTTCTCAAATTCGGACTTCGGGAAATATCGGTCGCTGGATTGCTGTTGTGAGAGAGAAAAGTAGAGTAACCTGTGTATTTCTACACTGGACCATGGGTCTCCTTAGCTCACAGGACTCATACTTATTGTCTCTGGGGAGTAAAGCCTCNACTCATACTTATTGTCTCTGGGGAGTAAAGCCTCGCTTGGCTACTGTGAGAGTAAGAGTCTCCTCACATCTAACCACCGGGTGATACAGAATCCTTTCCACAGAACCCCCCTTCCCAATAACCCTGTTCCCTAGTGTTCATTCTCAAGAGCCTACTGTATCCTCTAACCCAGTACACCTAAACTTAATTTTCTACGAATTCGGCAAATGTTCGGCAAAGGTTCGCCAAATGGCGGAAATTCAAACGCCTAAATTATTAACAACTAAAGAGATAACCTAACTAATGGGGTGAGAACCCTGGAAGGCTTTGAAAAAGTCTCGAGGTTGGGGAGACTCGAATCGGGATTCTGCTCGCCATCTTATGTGAGAGAGAAAAGTAGAGTAGGCGGTGGATAGGGTTTAAAAAATTGGACATGACCTGGGGGCGACAAGTGGTGTTTGCTTCGTCGCGGAATAAAAATTTAAAGTTTAATAATTTTGTTTTGGGACTTAATGCGGGAGTCTTACGACTCTCTGAAAACCTTAAGGCTACATGCACATAGAGACGCGACAGCGAATTTTACATATGCGATGACGATTTTAGCAATGGCGATTGACGCAAAAGCCTTCACATAGATTCGCGACGAGAGTTTTTTCAATCGCGATGTGAGTTTTAAGATATTTTATCGTCCCTAGGAGCGATTCACTCATATCTGTTCGAAACAGATATTTTTTGTGACGATACGCGATTTTGTAATGATGAGAGATTGGTGAGTTGAAAAAAAAAATCAAAGTATGACCCCTATGTGTGTTTCCACCTCACTCAACAGAGAACCTGCCGATCCCTCTTTCTCCTTTCTCTGCTTTACTCGCTCATTGTTTTGCATTAGCTTATGTCCAATCAAAACACATTCTGTAATACTGATAGATGGTGAATTGAGAAAAAAAACTCGAGGGTTTTGACCCCTGTGTGTGTTTCCACCTGACTCAACAGAGAACCTGCCGACCCCTCTCTTTGCCTCTCTGCTTTGTTACATTGTTTTGCATTGCTCATTTCTTCCAATCGAATATTTCAATCGCAATCGTAGCTGATGCTATGTGTAATTAAGCGCGATTGAGTCTACGATTGCACATTCGTCTGTAACCGCGATTCAGCAAAATCGTCATCGCGTATGTAAAATCCGCTGTCGCATCTCTATGTGCATGTAGCCTAACACTTGAAAGCACTGGAATATTAGAAACATGCATGAAATTTTGAGAAAATTNAATCGCAATCGTAGCTTATGCTATGTGTAATTAAGCGCGATTGAGTCTACGATTGCACATTCGTCTGTAACCGCAATTCAGCAAAATCGTCATCGCGTATGTAAAATTCGCTGTCGCGTCTCTATGTGCATGTAGCCTAACACTTGAAAGTACTGGAATATTAGAAACATGCATGAAATTTTGAGAAAATTACGGAAATCGAATATATATTCTCAGACCAAATTAGCCGAAAGTCGCACACTGGCCCACCGCGAAATCTATGGTGGTGTTTACTTTTCTGGTTACGTGTTCCGTCCCAAGAATTATAATTTGCGACTGCAAGAATATATATATATTTTTCACTAATAATTACAAATTAGTTAGCCAAAAAATAATTTTGATGTGATCCAAGATTGTNTATATATATATATTTTTCACTAATAATTACAAATTAGTTAGCCAAAAAATAATTTTGATGTGATCCAAGATTGTTTTGAATATTATGAAATAATTGTTGCCTTTAATTGACAAGTTACACGATCAGTTACTCAATTCTGCCGAAGTTAGGCAAAAATTTTGCGAAATTGAATTGGTATACATCATCAGGAATAATGTGGAAGGATTGAAAATAGGTTTAAAAATTTGAATTTATTGTAATTTCGAATTTTCTTGAAGGTAAATCAAGACTTTTGCGTAGCCAATTTAGGAGACTAAATTTATAGTTTTGACGTTGAGTCTGATTGAGTGAGTGGACAAAATTTAACTGAGGGATCCACACTTATTTTTTTGCTTGTATTTTCTTATAAGTGTCAGNATTGAGTGAGTGGACAAAATTTAACTGAGGGATCCACACTTATTTTTTTGCTTGTATTTTCTTATAAGTGTCAGGATAAATCGCATTTCCATTTGATGTAGCTAACGGTTTTAAGGAAATTTTTAAGACTTGTCGTAACTAACCAATCAACAACGTTAATTAGCTCTGCTTTTTCTTTTTCACATGAAAATTCAAATACAGGAATTGCAAAGACGTCAAAGTCAATAGCCCAAACAGAATATTCGATTACAATTTCCCAGAAAGCTGAATCTAAATTCTGACGTAAGCATTCCGTCGAGTGTAACCATGGTTCATTCCAAGTTTCGAGATCTTCAACTGCATTTCCAGGTAATGTACGATAATCACCTACTTTAACAATGTCGNTCCAGGTAATGTACGATAATCACCTACTTTAACAATGTCGAATGTTGGAGATAGACTTTTTGCATCAAATCCTATATTAATTGTTGCAGGAATGTATACAACTTCCAATGTCTCGCTGCCCTCCTCCCCGTGGTATATTTCATACACTATTCCAAATCGCAACGCGTCCATCCAATGAAAGGAATGTATGTCTGTAGCACTTGTAGTACTCTGGGTCCAATTGATAGTCCCAAGTCCTCGTCCTGTGGAGTAGGGTAACCGTAATCACTAAGAATCAACAAAGTAACAATTAGATTAATAATGATATAAGAAATAAGAATAATATAAGAATAAATAATAATAAATAATAATAACTAAATAAGAAGTCAATTCCAATATGGTTGGTGAGAGAAGATGCTCCGTCTTTATTGAGGGTTGATTTTTATCTAAAAGTAATAATATGAATAATAATATTTTATATATTATTTTTTTTGAAAGAATAAGGAAGAAGAACAGGTGAGTTGGATGATGATGTGGCATCTGGATCAGATGAGTCCGTTGTTGTTGGTAGTGGCTCAGGCGGGNAGTTGGATGATGATGTGGCATCTGGATCAGATGAGTCCGTTGTTGTTGGTAGTGGCTCAGGCGGGGATTTTTGAACCCATTGTCCACGTGAAAGTCCAGTTCCCTACACACTTGTTTTGATAATTTTAAGAACAGGTATGTCCACACTTTCAGTTTTTCTACTGTTTACTGCAACATTATATGCAATGAGGAAACGCTCCATCGCATCAGCGGTTAGCAATCCTTGTTTTACAAAAATAGTGGTATACCTGTTTGCCGCTATCGCCGCATTTGTATCATTGAATTTTTTGAAATCCTAATTAACAACACGCAGTTAAACATTGTCTACATAGTATTCCTTATGAGTCATTAATTTATTTGAGATGCTTACGTGGGAGTTGACAACGCTACTCAAAGAAAAGAGTAAAATCCCCATTGATACTAGATGGAATGGCATTCTGAATTGTCGATTTATTGAGAAATTACAACGGAACTGTAATGTAAATTAGCACAAGCCTAAAGCGGTGACTAGCGGTAATGCTTTCAGTAAAATCCGAATTGTGATGATGAAGCATTTATTATGCGCTGTTGACTTTTATAGGGTGAGCGGAGACCTTCTACTCGCCATCATCACTAAAGATGTATGTTTGTATGAATTCAGTTTCCGGGTTTATGACGTTAGTAAAATCATTCAGCTCTTGGGAAACATAAAACTAGTCCATCAGACATACCACGTGATTCGAAAATTGATCTCAAGGAATTCAATTTCAACNCATTCTGAATTGTCGATTTATTGAGAAATTACAACGGAACTGTAATGTAAATTAGCACAAGCCTAAAACGGTGATTAGCGGTAATGCTTTCAGTAAAATCCGAATTGTGATGATGAAACATTTATTAGGCGCTGTTGTCTTTTATAGAGTGAGCGGAGACCTTCTACTCGCCATCATCACTAAAGATGTATGTTTGTATGAATTCAGTGTCCGGGTTTATGACGTTAGTAAAATCATTGAGCTCATGGGAAACATAAAACTAGTCCATCAGACATACCACGTGATTCGAAAATTGATCTCAAGGAATTCAATTTCAACGAAAGCGGATTAGAAGAATTCTTTATATTCAAATGTGATTGGCTTTTGGGATTTTTTGAGGTATGTAGTGGTAAAGTCACGGGAATGTAGTGTAGTGTTCGCCGTGACTCATTGACTCATGAGTCCTACGGTTTTTGGGAGTCGGGAGTCATTTGATGACTCTAGATCACACATCGGCATTTGTGATTCTCGATGAAACTTCAGGAGTCGTGAAAATTTTTATCGAANGTGTCGCGAAAATTTTTATCGAACCCTGAACCAAACCGCATCCGGTTCAAAGGTTGATGTGTTTTTTTTAGATACGGGTTGNGAGTCGTGAAAATTTTTATCGAACCCTGAACCAAATCGCATCCGGTTCAAAGGTTGATGTGTTTTTTTTTAGATACGGGTTGAGCTCGATTCGACAACGTCAAGATTCGGTGCGGCACAAAAAATTTGAAATCCANAAAGGTTGATGTGTTTTTTTTAGATACGGGTTGAGCTCGATTCGACAACGTCAAGATTCGGTGCGGCACAAAAATTTGAAATCCAGTTCACCGAACCTCGAATGCCCATGGTGTTTGAGGTTCGATGAACTTTTCGATGCAGAAAAATTTTATCGAATTCCGCACCGGAACGAACTCGGTTAGGTGCGGGTTCGATTTGTCGGATGGATTTTTTAAGTGATGTCCAGATTCGGTTCAGCAAGGTAGAGGTTCGGTTAAGGATTTTATTCCTCTTGAAAATGACATGTTCTGACTAACGAAAGGATTTGAATGTTGAGTACTGTTTTCGATAAAATGAACCGCTTCACCTGGTAAAAAAAAACTGTACTTCTTGTAGTTACGTGAGTGATGTAAGTTGAACAGTTTATTTCATTCAGGCAAGGTCTTTATAATTGTTGGATTGCAAATCACATAACAAAATAGCATAATTCATGTTGAGAAATTTTCAACAGAATTTTATTGTTTTGAGTACTCGCTAAGCACACAAATCATTATTCGATACAATCTCACCTTATGCTGTAATAGGAAAAACAGAATTTTGAATTTCTCAAATAAGAGAAATGGCGACTCAACGTGGAGTTTCCAAATTCCATCAATAAATGGCAAAGTTATTGCCAAAAAGCTGAGAAAACCTTTGCCACTTTTTCAAAATTTCCGTTGATTAATTCAGACTTACTTCGTTCGCATTCCGTCAGGAATGGAATACTTTGTCTCGTAAAGTATACAATGCCTGCAGCACATTCTCAAAAGTAAGGAAACTTTTTTGAAATTTAAAAAGTTTTTAGTGTAATTTTTTATCATTGTTAATTAGATTGACGGAGGGGAGCAGAAGTGACTTAGGACAGTCCATATGAGTCTTTTCGGTGAACTTCCTGAAGTAGTTGATTGGTGGACCTGATCTATGAACACAGCTCACTTGATTTAAGAATCGTGCCTCTGTACTTGATAGCATGACCTTCGTCATATGCACAATCCATTGCCCGATGATTATAACTCAGACCGTGGAGAGCAGCTTCTCTTGAAATTTCCTGTCGAGCTACCACTCTGTGAAATATGAAAAAAGAAGAAATGAACATCAAAATCAAACATTTAGATGACAGAAATTGGCATTTTTACATCAGTGTCACACTGGAGGGGTTTTCAACCCCTCCAGTCTCCATTTTGTTGACAATGGAGCGTCGCCATTGGATTTTGAAATACTTGGAGTTCATGGACAAGTTTACTACAACTTGAAAATTCACAGNTTGGAGTTCATGGACAAGTTTACTACAACTTGAAAATTCACAGGTTAGTTATTCTATATAAATTAAAAAAAAAAGTAGTGTCTAGAAAGCTAAAAACAAAAATAACTTTCTTTTGACACAATTTTTCTCACTTGTTGCCACCTTCATTGTGTCAAAAGTTATTTTTTTTTAAATTTTCAAACTAAAATTTAAATTTGTAAAAATTTGTAAAAAATTTCAGTTAAAAATCATGAATTATTTGTAAACATTTCATTTATAAAAATATAATTTTTTTCCCTTATGCTTATTCTCATAGGGAAAAATATTAAAGGAAAGAAAAAGATTTTTTTTTTAAATATTTTTTTTTATTCCTATGCTATCTGCATAGGAATAAAAAAATATTTAATGTCATAGCTCGACGCCAGAATTAAAATATTAAATAATTTAATTTAATTTAAATTTTGGTGATTTTTTATGGGTATGGAGCAGCGAGCAATGGCTAGGAACGGCATCCCTGGGTGAGCTCCCCACTGTCCTACCCACAGAGACCTCCGTCCTCCAGGGCTGTATCACCATCCAGACTATGGTATGAACGATACAGTACAGTCCTCCTTCCACGGAGGTTGATGTGGGAAATGGGCCGGGAGAGAACCCTACAGGATGTCCCGACCACCGGGATAACTCATATGCTCCGATCCCCCGAGTAGTANATGGGCCGGGAGAGAACCCTACAGGATGTCCCGACCACCGGGATAACTCATATGCTCCGATCCCCCGAGTAGTAGCTGGAAGGGCCGGTTAGTGGTTTGGTGGAGGGGTTGACTGTACCTACACTTCAGGGGTTGCATTGTCTCCTTCCCGGATGGAAGGAGACAGAAAACTCTTGGGTTGCTGGCTGGGAGTTGGAAATGACAGAGGGGCCGGAGGCCGGTGCTCCCCCTGGGTCCAAAGGCCAAGTACCGACGGCTGCTTCGCGGGCTATTAAGGTAAACCCGGGGAGGAGAGAACGGATTTTGGGCCTCAACCCTGGGCACTCCTCTTGCCACATTCGTCGGTGCCCAATGCCCGGCGGTGTGGGACAGACCCCTGGGGTACTAGTGGTACCCTGGGCATGCTCACGTTCAGGAGTTTCATGCCTGAAATTTTTTGAAATTTTTATATAAAATTTTTTTCGAATNTCGGTGCCCAATGCCCGGCGGTGTGGGACAGACCCCTGGGGTACTAGTGGTACCCTGGGCATGCTCACGTTCAGGGTTTCATGCCTGAAATTTTTTGAAATTTTTATATAAAATTTTTTTCGAATTTTTTTTTAATTTTTTTTTCGAATTGATTTTTTGAATTTTTTATGGGTCCAAAATTTGAAAAAATTTGAGCCTTGCCATTTTTTCACAATATGCGAAATTTTGGACCCCATGGTTTACGATACCATTCGATATAGGACATCAATTAGGACTCAACGGTATCTTATTTTCCGAATTCCATCGATAAATGGCAAAGTTATTGCCGAAAAACCGAAAAACATTTTTGAAATTTTTGTATAAAATTTTTTTCGAATTTTTTTTTTAATTTTTTTTTCGAATTGATTTTTTGAATTTTTTTTGGGTCCAAAATTTGAAAAAATTTGAGCCTTGCCATTTTTTCAAAATATGCGAAATTTTGGACCCCATGTTTTTATCATGCCATTCGATAGAGGACATCAATTAGGACTCAACGCGCTTTATTTTTTCAAATTCCATCGACAAATGGCAAAGTTATTGCCAAAAAACTGACCCCTAATTATTACTAATATTTTTCCGTTTTTTGGCAATAACTTTGCCATTTTTCGATGGAATTTCAAAAAATAAAGCGCGTTGAGTCCTAATTGATGTCCTCTATCGAATGCCATGAGAAAAACATAGGGTCCAAAATTTGGCAAAATTTGAAAAAATAGGAAGGGGTTAGCCTTGCCATTTTTTCAAAAAACGCGAAATTTTGGACCCCATGTTTTTATCATGCCATTCGATAGAGGACATCAATTAGGACTCAACGCGCTTTATTGTTTGAAATTCCATCGAAAAATGGCAAAGTTATTGCCAAAAAACGGAAAAATATTAGTAATAATTAGGGGTCAGTTTTTTGGCAATAACTTTGCCATTTGTCGATGGAATTTGAAAA
>NIPM01001177.1:0-25346 GCA_002738285.1 Holacanthella duospinosa | reverse complement strand
TAGTTGGTTCCTCACCCTATTTTCACTAATATTCTAGAATTATAACCGAGGCTTCAAAAATTTTGTCCCATATTCTTGAGCTTCAAAAACGAATATTTCTTTAAATTCATGAACATGGCTAATACAGTATTTATAATCGATTTTTTCAAAAAGAGTAGTCATCCTTCCAAAAAATCCATCAACAATACTTTTTCCATGGTATTCAGCAAAGAAATTTAAAGAAATATTCACCTTTCTATCAACCGATACCTTCTTTACTCTATAAATAAATTCTTTTTATCTAAAATGAGGGCTACAATCACTAAATATATGGATATAGTTATATCTATTATTTAATTCATGCATAAATCTATCTAATACATCACCGGCAAATAATGAATCGTGGCTTAATATATCTAAAAAGTAGGCAACTTATTCGGTTTTAGTTTCATTACCATCTTTGAATATTAGCCCTACCCCAAGACAAGAAATCTGTCGTTTGTTATAATAATCATAAGTGATTTCATTTCCTCCATTGGAAAGTTAAAATTCTCTTTGAAATCTAAAACTATCATACAAGTTTCATCATTCAAATTATCTCTTATATTATTAAACTAATACTTCTGGTTTTCGACTACTTTTAAGTGTTTCTCAAATATTTCTTTGTCTCCCTTATGTTCATCTATTTCTATTTTATTAAACATATCAATATTAACTTTATTTGGATTATTTCCTATTTCACATATACCACAAACATCTGTTCCTTTTTTATATTCTTTTGGACAATATTTTAAAAATGTATTGTATGAAATTCTAGGATTGTTCTCGTTATTAATATAACTATTATATATGAACTTCTTCGTATATTTCAAATGTCTTATTTCACCATCTTTATCACTTGCTATTCTAGAATAATAATCTAAATACTCTTAATCTTCATTATAATATTTTCATTTACTCTTTTTTACTGGTTGGTACATGTCTTTTATATTTTTCTAAACTAATATTTCCTGTTAATCTCTTGCTTTTTGTATTTTTATCTGTTTCTTCGAGAAGTTAAATCCTATATTTCTTAGTAAGTATTTTATACTATCGTATGCTACAATAGATATTATATTGCTTTTTTGATCATTTTCTACATTATTGTGCAGATTTCTTATATTTTTTAGTATGTTTATATATATTGATATATTACCTTCAGTATTATTAGTTGCATATGGTTTATACTTATTATTTCTTTTTCTTATTGTTTTCATTATAACTAAAGAGTTTTAAATTTGAAATTTTTCATTATAAAATATAAGCCTCATTCCAAATTGAATTTTAAGGGTCCCTTCAAAAATTTTCTCCCAAATCAATAATTATTTTTTAAATAGACCAAATTTTAAAATTAAATGATTTTTTATGATTTTATACATTATTTAATATTAAAAAAATAAACTTATAACGCTTATATATAAAGATATTTTGATTTTAAAAAGTCCTCCACATTTTTGAAACGCACTATATGGGACAAAATTTTTGAAGCCTCGGTTATAATTCTTTCATATTAGTGCATCATAGTGAAAATAGGTTGAGGAAGCAACTAAAATGGCAAGAAATATAGCTAAAAGTTATTTTATGGATAGTAAATACATAAATTTATTTTCATTCTTACTATTTTATGCATTCAAGAAACTAAAATTTCTCGACCAATTAGAATATAATTATGTAAGAAAAACTCGAAAATTGTGATTATAATTTATTATAAGTATACAATATTTTGAATTCAAATTTATTGGGCTGATCACCAAAATCAAAATTATTCATTTTTGACTGGATGATCAAACTATGCAAAAGAAGACACCATACATATCCCGATCCTCGATATGACCCAAACGGTAAATCCATATCTAATAAACACTAACTTTATAGCTTGGATCTTGAAAACAAAAATTCGACTTTGTTATCTAACATCACAACCATTACCAGTAGGTATACATAGCAACCTTATATTTAGGTCTTATGTATCGATTTACTCTTTTTATAAATGATGAAATTAAGAAGAGGTCCATTTTACCTAGCAATTTGTTGGAAACAGACAAGAAAGGTACTGGATTATGGATTAGATTGAATTATAAATTATTCCCTTACTTAACTAAAAGTTTTATTCCTATACTTAATACTTTGGTGATTGTAGTTTTTAGGATCAAAGAACCTAGTTTTATTAATGCCGTTTATCATGATTTAGTCGAAATTTTCTCGAAAAATCTAATCGAATTAATGAAGGAGAATAAAGAACACCTGATAGAAATTGAAGATTTATCGGTTGACTATTTTGATGAAAAACATGTGCATTTATGGAACTCTAAAACACCCGAATTTAACTGTATTTTTACGATGGATCAAGATCAATCTTTTTTATCGAATAATTTCTTACTGGAAACAAGAAAATTAGAATCATGTGTCAAATATAAGGATTTGAAATTATTATATAAAGATAATAGGTTTAAATTATATACAAAGATTCCAGTTTATAATTTAAACAAGATGATTACTAATGATTTGATAAATGAGGAAATTCGGAAGGTTTTAGATGGAAATAGAATGTTGGTCTTTAGGAGAAAATCAACTTTAAAACTAACTATATCCTTATTTAGGCTTATGTGTTTTCTTAAATAATAAATGTCGTATACAGAGATTTAGAATTGAAAGTCTACCAATCTTTATTAGAACCAAGAGATTATATAAAAGTCTATTCTAAAGAAGATCTTTGTTTTTTAAACCCAGTCAAAGCAGTATTCTCTAAAGTAGTGTCTTTACCAATATACTGAATAAGTTTACAACCCAAATTCAAATTTTGATCAGCGAATCTAAGCCTAGCTAAGTCGAACAATCTCTTACATTTAAGCCCAACAGATTCTCTATCATCTAGATTGAGTCTACCAATGCCTAAATCATGGTCATGAGATGATTTTTTGCCAGAGACAGCCCAGCTACTTAAAGTTTTGACCATTTTAAACGTTCTCATTTGATCCATATAATCTTTGCTTATTTGATCCATCAATAGATCTAAAGGAAAACTTGATGGATGACAGAGATGATGACAACAAAGAGCCAAAAAGATGGCTTTTACATCACTAAGAATTTGTAAATATAATAGGTACTTGACTTTAGAGATGCAATTTAAAGTTAAATCGGTTGCTGTTCCACATAAATGTTTGCTTATTATTATAGGCTCCTTCACACCTAGTCCAGCCAAGTCTAAATCTTTTATATCCACTTTAATACGACGAAAATCGACATTATGCCCAATCATATTTTTATCACACTAATAAGAAATGGTATTATAAATTCTTTGAAATACTCTTAAACGATAATTTTTTTTCCGATCTATCGATATAAATGTTGTCTCCTTCTTTAATTTCGCTTCTTTATCTAATAGAGCTTTCAAGATCATATAAGATAATTCTCCTTTGTAAAAGTAAATAAAATAAGAAAATTACCTTTTCCAGAACCAAATTCTATAAAACAATTACCGCTTTCTAACAAATTATTTCGTTCTAAGTGACCTATAATCGATAACTAAAGGATTAGTATCGTTATCTTTTGAATACTTGTTGATTTAGGTGTTTTAATTGCGTTTTCTTGGTACTTAATTGTTCTTTTAAAGCAAGATGACCGAGTTGCTCAATAGACAAGTCTTCAAATTCCCTATTATGTATATAATGTATAAATTTTTGTTCTTCTTCGATTAAATCATTATCCAAACCATCTTTCAATTTGACATTACTAATATTGGTATTTTCTTTATAATAGGATGGTATAATATCAGGTAACTTTGAATTGCATTTTTCTAAATGTTTCTCAAGCTCGCTTTGAAATACAGTGCTAACCATATAAAAGAAACAAGAATTTACTGTGCAGGATTTAAAGGACATGGAATTCGATCTTTTGATTTTGAAGAATATATTAAGTGTTCGCCACAATAATCGTCTTCTATCGATGCTATCATCCTACATGTTCTTTTCTTCTTATTTAAATAATATTGACATCTCTTTATCTGTGTCATAAAAATTCAATTTATAGTTTTGGGTAACAGAATGGAAATGACTTGATTATGCGATAAGGTGAGTTCAATACCTGCAAGACTACATAAAAATATTCAAACATCACAATAAATAAACTAAGTAAGGAATTTTTAGATAAAATAAAGCATTTATTCGGAAATAAAATCATCCAAAGATTCCGGATTAGATGTATCATCAAAATCTTGTAAATTAGGGACATTATATCTCTTATTAACACCCGTAGATTTGGAATCCATAATCTCAAAATCCTGCCAAATGTACCGATTACATTTATCCGCATTAGCTAAATCCTGAATCAGCTTTGCAATGGTAGGATGAGAAAAGCCAAAATAATCTGGCCCTGATGCACTATTGGAATGATCCCTTCTTCTGATCGCATTCGATAATCTAACAACTGTAGTCCAAGCACCAGTAGCCGTATTAGCAATAATAGGACTATTAGGTCTATCAACAGCTTCAATATGAAACTATTCACCAAAACAAATTAAAGAATAAAGAAGGGAAATACTTTCGGACCAGTTCCGGCATCCGTTATATAACAAGTATAACATGTTTGGTTCTGCGTATCTACAGTACTTGCATAATATCGTTGCACCCTGTATCCAACAGGCCAAATATAACGTTCATTATGAAATTCCTTACGATCATGAACGATCTCACCCAAACTTACCAATGTTAAAATTCCTATTTGAACAGGTAATTTAACTTTACCATCTTCGCCTAACTGGATAGGTTGAACTCGTCTGACAGGCTTGCTACTGATTTTGCGCGTTCTTGTTTGACCAGAACTCTTTTTTCTTGGTATTGTGGTTATTGTTGGTGGTGGTGACATTGATAAGTCTTTCTTGATCAATCTACCACTTAAAACTTCAGATTCATCGCTCTGAGATTCGTCACTAAATTCTTCTAATTCCGTAATTTTCTCAAGGAGTATTTCTCGTTCTTTAATAAATCGCAAGATCTTCTTTTCTTGCTTATCCAGCTTTTTCTTAAGACGTTTGTTAGTTTTTTCTAATTCTTCATTAATACCTTTTAAAGTGTCATAATCTTGATATTTGTTAACGCCATTTATGTTCCCCAAAATGGGCCCTATATAAAAATATAAGAGTTTGATGAGCTGAGATATTTTACTTTGACTCATACAAAGCTTTTCTTTGCGATCACTGTCGCTATCGCTATTATTGACCATTTGGTTCACTTGCATTCTTCAAGTTTGTAAAACTCAAAACTTGATAAAAATTCAATACAAGATGGCTAAATTTTAATTTTCTTTGTAAAGAGGTAATTTTTGACAATTTATATGAAATTAGAAATATTATATGTAAGAAAATAGAGCTGTTTACTTATACAGATGGCCTCGAAGCTGTAAGGATTTCGAGATTTTCATATGAATATTAAGAAAGATATAACATAGAAGATAATGATGATATTTATACTTTATTATCGTCTTTTTATAGCACGTGAATTCAATCAAGCTATTAAAAGTTGCAAAATGGCATACGAGTCTGTTATCGTATAATCACGAAATGATTCAGTACAACCTAAAGAGAGATTATATAGAATAATGAGAGTTTTTAATAAAATATTGTTCATATGGATGTCACTATGACTTTATTTCTTTTTCGGTCAAAACAAACGCTCATCAATTTCGAATTGGTAGTATCGAAAACTTTTCTTACAAATTCCATCAATTTAAATATTCAAGTCAAATTATCAAAAGCGTTACAAGCTATCAATTATATTAAGGATAATTTACTTAAACCTAAAACTAGATATGCATCATAATCTTTTGGATTGGTTAATTTAACTTTATAATTCCTAGTTTCAATCTCTAAATTATTGCATTTCAATAAAGAGATTCTGAGTATATAGATGTAGAGTTTATCATAATCGCCATATTTTGATATCACTGTTGGTTCTAATTGATCTTCTAATGACATTACACTACTTTGATCTTTCGCTTATGACTAAATCTTCTTATATTGATCTTCATGCTTTCATGACATATTTTCATTGAAAGGTTTTTATAAAAATTAGTTATTTATGAATCATGTGTGTACATTCTCTGTTTTATTGATTTTAGTCAAGATTTCTCAGTCGATTCATGAATCACACCATTTTACAAACATTTAATGATCATTGACAGCGACAAGCATTGCCAATAACATATGAGGCAAATAATATATGGTCAAATAAAAGAAAGAAAGCTTTAATGACTAGATTCGATTTGAATATTACGATGAACGGTACAAAGGAAATCAACATAAGAACCTGATTCCAAATTTTGATCTTCCACTAATAGTGTGTTAGAAGGCAAAAATCCTAATTCTAAATTCTTATCATAGCCTTGTCGAATAATCTTGAATTTCATAAATAGGAAATTCTCGAAATTAAGTTTCCTAATGATCGCCCTAAGTTTTTCTGATCTAGCGTTGGGAAGTTTAAGCAATTGTATCTATACAATGAGTGGATGAGTTTATGGATACCGTTAATGGGTTTATTTCTTCTAATGAATTGACGTCCAAGATCTCCTTTAAGAATTGGGGATTAACATGTTCGCCTAACCAAAGAACCATTTCAATACCATTTTCTACAAATAAACAAAAAAGAAAAGAACCTATTAAATAAGCAGATTCGGGGTTCCAAAACATATAAGAATCTCTTTCTAATTCTGGAAATACGAAATGTGATTCCTCATCCTCCGTGCCAACCTATAGTAAATCAAAGCGAGAGAGGAATACCAAATTAGTCATATGAGTCAATTGATAAACTTTTGGATACAACAATTTGAGCGAATATGGGACAGGGAGAGATTTGATAAGCCTCATAAAATAAATTCGAGTATCAATATTAATATCCAAAGCATTTCTCATAGATTTGGATTTCAATATGCTCAAGACATACAATGGCATAAGCTTATACGATTCCGGCAAAATGAGTTGGCCTGGAGGCGTTCCTTGCGCGCACAATTGTCGATAAGCAGAAAGTACTTGGACAGCCTTATCGACCACTTTATCTCTCACAACTTGCAAACCATCGGTAAACGAAGCATCGATAGCCATTTTCCAAAGTGTATTCATAGTTGTATCGAGCTCAGCATTTTTGAACAAAGTGCCTGGCAGTGTGGAAAGATGGAAATTATGATTGAACACACGAATCAATCTCTTACCTTCGATAGAAGTATAAAGAAGAGCGACTTGAATACTAGCTGTGCCATTTGTCGTTTGTTGCCCATCGTGTGCATTATAAGATTGTTGACCCGAATGAGATGTTGGAAGCGCGCTTGAGGAATCATAAGATAACATAGCATTAATAGCCTTATAAGAATCGATACAACCTAATTCGACATCAAAACTATTACGCATGAAAAAATTGCCCGCATGTTGATCCACGATCAACCCTACAAAAATATAAGTTTGGAGGTACCATCAGAAGCTCTAACTCTTAACACACAATTAAAGCCAATGTCCGAGCTCAATGTTTTATGAACATCATGCGCTAATCTATAGAGATCATTAGGTGTATTCTCATTAGATGGAGGAATGAACCCGGAATACAATCTAGCGAGTCCAGAAGTAATCGACGATAATACGCCTAGGGAAGCCAAATCAATATGATTGTGAGGCGATAAAAACATTTCGACACCCACTCCAGCTTCTACCAAATCTTGGCCCATTTGATCGTAATAATTCGATTGTGGTTTTAATAATTCCTTCATCGCATCATCTCTACTAGTTGATCCTGTACCGATTTGTGATTCCCGATTCTTCAATGTGCCAAGACCGATATTAGGTAATGTAGATTGAAAAACAATAACACGACCACCTGATTCAGCCTAAATAATAAAATCAACCAAACACTGAATAGTACCAATGCCATATGGGCCACCTTAATTGCTGATCCAAAGCAACTATCGCTATATTTATTAGTCGATACATAATTAGGCAAATTATCAAGCAACGGTTCCAATATATGTCTTGGTATTAATTTCAATTAAAATGTTACCTTGATTCTTGAGGGTTCGAAAATAAGCCATCTTGGATTGGAACAAAAGGCTCATCGACATCGGATACAACCAAGAAATGAGATTCTTCCAATGTAGCCTAAACAATTAAATATAAAAGATACGTTGATATTAAAGAACTTTAAACTTCGATCATAAACCAAGATACCAACTTTGACACATTCATAATTGAAATTCAAAGCGGGCTTTTCTAAATCAAACCTTTGATTACCATACAAAGCAGATTTAATCGCTTGGATAGAGCTAAAGAAATAACCGTACTGAATAGCAGGCAAAGAAGCATCCAACAAGAAAAGCAACTTAAGTGGTTGCGGCGGTTTATGACTAAATTCTTCCGTAGCTTCAAAATCGACCGTGCCATAGCACAATTCCGGTCTTTGTGCCATATCTTGCCGATAACCATTATAATCCAGATCGCAAAAATAACTTTCGGGGATCTGATTAACGAATTTACATAGATTACATTCATATTTTCTACCATCTGAATGCCATTTAATCCATGCATTAATGTATGCTTTACATCTACTGCATCGGATAGGTGCACTACCTTTATTGGTGTTATCTTTCTCGTTAGGTGGCAGATGGTAATTAGAATCTTGGTAATTTGACGAGAAATAGCCTGTATCCCAACTAAATTTAGATACTAAAGGCGGAGGGAATTCGCCCTCCCCCAAGGGCGCAAACGGTCTAATAGAAATTGAAAGTGGTAATCGAGCTTTCTCAAATAATTCCTTCGTATTAGGTATCACGTTCATACTCAATCTCAAGTATTTCGAACTCGAATTACCCTGATCGATTATGGTGCATTGAGTGTTTGGTAATGGTGGTGGTTTGACGAGATTGAAATCATCATAAGTATTATAAACTCGACTTCGAGGCCACAACGCTTCGTCAGTTTTCCAGACTGATAAAGGGGAAGGTACTTGGGATGGATCGATACGTGGTTTATTGGTTAACCTATCATTGATATCTTTATAACTTGGTTGGCCTTGTGATTGTGGGTCAAATCTTTGGTTCGGGAATTGGTTATGTAATTCCTGTTGTTCATTATAACTACGCTGCTGATGAGGAGAACTATTGAAATTGCCCTGTTGTTGATTATATCCACCTTGTGGTTGGTTATATTGTTCATTGTAACTCCCTTGTTGTGGTGTTTGATTATACTGTTCATTATAACTTCCCTGAGGCATACTATTATTCGGTTGATTATATCCTTGGCTCATATTATTCTGTCCCATATCATACGATGAAGGTGACTCACTAACACTAGTATCATGAGCATGTTTGGAACGTAATTTGCCACCAGCTCTCTAACACATTTTAATTTTGTGAGGGTAATTACGGGCATGTGGTCGGAATTGAGATTCATAGAATTCATTTGCTGATTTATTTGGTTCATATTAGGATCTATAAATTTATTGGTATTGGTGTGGTACCGTTCATTTTCTACTTACGTGTAAATCAAAATGCCAAAAATTATAAAATCGTTTTCTCAATTTCTGAGAAAAAGATGGCTATAAATGCATCTATTGTAATATTACAATCATTGAATTCACAAATCAATTTTTATGCATGTTTAGAGAATCAGTTTTCTAAAAAAATAGAAGGTATTTCTAAACAACATATGGGACAAAATTTTTGAAACATAATTCTATTCTAATTAGTCGAGAAATTTTAGTTTCTTGAATGCATAAAATAGTAAGAATGAAAATAAATTCAAATATTTACTATCCATAAAATAACTCTTAGCTATATTTCTTGCCATTTTAATTGCTTCCTCAACCAATTTTCACTATGATGCACTAATATTCTAGAACTATAACCGAGGCTTCAAAAATTTTGTCCCATATATCTATTGATAACATTATTTGATGCTCCCTTTAGTTTGGTGATGGATTTTAGAGGCTATGAAACATAAATTTAATATCTTGATAGTTCCATTAGTCAAGTGATTATCACATGGCACTTTATTTTCGTTCAGAGTAGTCCCCATTTTGTTTATTAAATAATTGGTTGATCAATATTCATTAAAAATTGGGTTAAGAAAAGAATCAAAATGGGACTACTCTGAACGAAAATAAAGTGCCATGTGACACCGATAGAGTTGAGTTCGATTCCGAAAAGGTAATATCTTTTACATTTTTTACAATTTATTCAAATACTGCATTAAGCTTTTGCGTTTTTATTACAAATTTTTTGCCTTATTTTGTAACGTTAATAAATATCAATTGGGACTAAATTTTCTTACATAATTATATTCTAATTGGTCAAGGAATTTTAGTTTCTTAAATGAATAAAATAGTAAGAATAAAAATAAATTTATGTATTTATCAACTTTATTATCCATAAAACATCTGTTAGTTATAATTCTTACTATTTTAGTTTCTTCCTCAACCTATTTTCACTGTGATGAATTAACATTCTAGAATTATAACCGAGGCTTCAAAAATTTTGTCCCATATGAAAGAATTAAACCGAGACTTCAAAAATTTTGTCCCATATGAAAGAATTAAACCGAGGCTTCAAAAATAATGTGACATTTGTTGGAATTTTAGGGCGTTCCGCGCAAAGAGGCACTCGAATTTTGTTTAATCATTCATTTAATAATATACTAATAATATCAAGACTTTTAAATTAATTTATATAGACTAGAAATTTTATTTATAAATAATTTATTTTGAATATTACCATGAATAGCTTGCAAAAATTAAAAGATTCAATTTCAGATAAATAAAGTGAATTTTCATCAAATTTGGCGTAATCCTGGGAACAGTTCTGGGATAATTCATAAAGAATTAGTTGAAGCAGTTGGAAATAGTGCCTATAAACTAAATACAGTCAAACATTTAGTTAATAAGCTTAAGAGAGGCTAAATGTGGTCGAAGATAACAGAGGAGGTGATACAAGTGATGTCTCGAAAAAAGAAAATGTAATAGATGAAATTAAAGAACTGTTGGCCCAAACTAGAACATCATTTTGCCTCGAATTTTCCATGCGGGTAAATTGTAGTAAAACAACAGTATTTCGATATTTAACAGAAGAGTTACAAATGAAAAAATTATTAAGTAAATGGGTACCTCGTTTTCTCACGGATGAACAAAGAAAACATAGAGTGTTAGCATGTAAAAACAATATGCAACTCTTATCCAGAAAAAATAACTTACTTAATCGAACTTTGGCAATAGATGAAACTTGGGTGTTTTTATACATGCAACCCCAACGTTGCCAGATTTGATTTGGATAAATTAGAATGAAGACCCACCTGAATTTGTATTTCAATCTAAATATGAAAGAAAGAAAATGCTAATATTAGCAATGGATTTTAAAAATGATGCTTATTAGAAGCTTTGTGCCCCTAAAGAGATACTAACTGCAAATGTCTATAAAAACTTCCTAATCGAATTATTAGACAAATGGTTACCTGATAAGAAATTCAAGGAGTCTATAATATTACATGATAATGCTAGGCCACATAAATTAAATCTTATAAAGCAGTATTTTTTTGATGAAAATAATCGGGTTTTGGATCATTCTCCTTATAGCCCTGATACACTGCCCGTCAAAAGTGATTCAGTGTTTGGGAAACTCGAACTTAAATAGTAATTCATGAATGAGTAAGACTTCAGCAAGCCAATACTCATATGGTAGATAGATACAGCCTTTGTCTATAACATACCAAATATTATAGATATCTTTTAAATATTGATAGAGATATGATTGTTCAAAGTTGAAAGTAGGTGATTCATTGTTTTGATAAATTTTTCAAATTTACAAAATTTTCATTCTAGAACATTCTAAAATACCGCAAAAGTGTTCATTTTTATTTCAAATCCTTAGCAGAAGGTATTAAGGCTTATTTGTTATGACAAGAAGAACATTGAAGAAAATTGAATCAAGAATTAACGAACTTGCTTTAAATGGAAAATCTTCAAGAAAAATAGCTGAAATTGTTGGAGTTTCACAAGCAACAGTGTCCAGAGTAATAAATAGAGTTGAAAAAATACTCCAGAGTCTATAATAGGTCGTCCTCTGGTCTTAGATAAGTATGATGAAAAATATATTGGAATATTAGCAACAAGTGGTAAATCTCCACCTCTACAGAAATACAGCGAGAACTCAAAACCTATGCAGGAATATCCGCCTCTTCGAATACTATACTGCGCACATTAAAACGTAGCAACATCGTATCTAGATACAAAAAGAAATGCCCACAATTAAAAAAATCTCATCGTCGAGTAAGATCAGAATTTGAAAAAACACACAGAAATTTGGAAAAATAAGGACTGAGATATGGTTATATGGTCAGATGAGACTAAAGTAAATCTAGAGGGATCTAATGTACGTGACAGAACTTTCAGAAAAATCGGGGAACCACTCAGAGATCACAATATTACTTAAACAAAAAATTCGCTGGTGGATCATTATGGTTTGGGGATGTATGCTTTCATCAGGTGTTGGGTATCTTTGTAGAATTGATGGTAGTGTTAATGCTGAGATATATGATACTATTCTGGATGACGAGCTGATGTATACAATTGACTTGTATGGCTTGGACAAATCTAAAATTGTCTTTCAAAATCACAATGCGTCCTCTCATACCGCTTCAAGTATTAAAAAATGGTTCAAAAGAAACGAAATAAAGGTAATGAGATGGTCTGCACAATCTTCTGATTTTAACCCAATTGAGCATCTATGGGATCATATGAAAAGAGAGCTAAAAATTTGACCACCATGTAAAGACAAAGATGAACTTTGGGAGAGAATTCAAGATATATGGAACAATATTTCAGCTGAAGTATGTCTTAAGCTTGTTAGGTCAATACCTAGAAGTCTCGAACAGATCAGAAAAACCAAGATCTGGCACACAATCTATTGATTTTACATTTTTTAAAAAATTCGACAAAACACAGAATCACCTACTTTCAACTTTGAGTAATCATAACTCTATCAATATTTAAAAGATATCTATAATATTTTTAATGTTATAGACAAAGGCTGTATCTATTTACCATATGAGTATTAGCTTTCTTGAAGTCTTACTCATTCATGAATTACCATTTAAGTTCGAATTTTCCAAACACTGAATCACTTTTGACGGGCAATGTATTAGCCCACCTGATTTCAATTTTTTTGTGCAATTAAAGAGGAAGTTAAAGGAAAACATTTATGATGATTGGCATGAACTAGAAATTTAGCTAGAAAGTGCAATTCAGGAGCTTAATGCTAAAGGTTTTATGAATGGTATCTAGAAGTTACCCGAAAGATGGAGAAGTGTAATAGATGCAGAAAGTTCGTATCTATAAACATACTAATTTTCAACTTTATATCTTTTATAGCAAATTTTTTTCGAGTGCCTCTTTGCTCGGAACGCCCCCAATAGAAATCATCTATCGCTTCTCTTCCCCTATATATTTGAAGTATGGCATTAGGCGTATATACACTCATCAAAAAGCTTAATTTGATTACAAGGGAACTAAAATAAAATAATAAGAGATAAATAGTAGTTTTTATTGAAAGTCCAATTATTTTTCTACTATTAATTAAATCAAGCAGTACCTGATTCATCCCCCGCTTCTTTTTCTTCAGCATCATCCATTGTAGGCATATCACCAAATTTTGAGAAATCCATACCTTCCATTCCTCCCATATTAGCAAACTGAGACATGTCAAATCCTGGATTTCCCGATTCTTCTTCTTCATCTTCATCTCTCCAACGACTGAAGTCAGTTTTAATAAATGCTAACTTTCCAGTGGAATTCAACTTAGACCACCATTTATCATCTTTCTTGGTTAAAGTAATGAAGATATTTCTATCGGTTACTGACTTTTTCACACTCTAAAACTAATAAAATTAAGTGGTAATACCGCTTCATCTACGGAACCATTCAACTCGAACTCAGCTTTATAATGAGTTTCATGAGAATTAGCTTCAAATGAAAACTCTTTTTCAGTAATTTTAATGTTCGGATCTACTGAATCGCTTACGTTCAAAGTTACAAATACTTCCTTCTTATTTTGAGCCCATAACAATTCTGGATTATTTATCATACTAATTTGAAGTTACAAAAGTTCCAGTGTTACTTTTGTACCATGTTCAAAGTTCAGTTTGAAAATTTTTATCTGAATGCTTTTTATAGCAAATTCTAGAAAAATCGACTGATGACTAAAAGCTGGACCAAAATTTTTGAAAGAAACCAATCATTTTGGTTGAAGAATTCAGTATAATTCTCGAAAGAAATTTATTATTTTGGTTGAAAAATTCTAATAATTACACAAAAACCTGCTTTGGTTGATAAATAAATATAAATTATACTTATTTATCAATCAAAGAATACTTATATTTCAACCAAAATATTATGTTTTCTTCAAAAATTTCCTTCCAGCTAGGAAAATGACATTGATTATGTATAAAATATGTGGAATTAGATTATTTATTTATATATATTATTTTTCGTTTTATGTTCATTTTATTGAACCCTATAAGAATATTGTCAAATGTCGTCTAAGGAGCCAATCACAAACCTAAAACCGGATTTTCTCAAAAGATTGAACGTGAGATCAGAAAGCTATAGTCTAAATCGAATATGGCGATATAAAGAGAAAGCTAATAGTTATTTTTGCTTCTTCTTCCAATAGAAATATTAGCGAGACCCGTAATTTTATTTCATAGGATGTGTGTTGCACACTGAGATTATTGCGCTACAAATTAACCTATAAATTTGCTTCAATCCTCAGGGCAAAGTATGTCAAATAACAACTTAACAATAAGCAATCATGCTATCACAGCTATAGGAAGTGGAATCAATTTCAAATCTCTTCATTATTTTGAATCAAGACCTTTCCCTAAATTTACTAACAGGGGATTCTTTGTCTTTACTGATCTGGGGTTCTGCTAGTTCCTTTGATGAGAAATCTAAACTTCCCAAGAAATAAATAAATACACTTTATATTTTTAAATAAATTCATCTTCTATTATAACTGTATAGAGTGACTGTCAGCAAAAATGGCAGTAATCGCTCAGATTTCCACAGGCACAATGGATAATAAACCTAAATTTCTACAAATTAAGGTTGCAATCAAAGTATAGATAATTTAATAAGATAAATCTAAACATAAGGAGGGTTTGTTTCTTCACTCATTTCTTTGACCATCTTTTTAAGCTTTGAATTTTCTTTATTGTTATTTTTAACATTCATAGAAATCAAAGAATTATCAACTTTATGAGATTTCTTATACAAACCTTGCCAAAAATGAGAACCATAATGTAAGAAGGATTCGTCAACATTGGCAAGACACCTACAGATTGTTTAGATTGTGGGATACATATCCTTTTCTTTGATTTCTAGCTTCTTATTATATTGTTGATAAAAATTATCTATTTCATTCTTAGCATTTTCAATAATCTTTTCATGTTTCTCTTTCTCAATCCTATCTCTTTCTTCAATCATTTCTTTCTGTTTTTTCTTAGCCTCTCTATAGAATTAAAAGGTTCAGGACTACATTATAAAGGTGCTTTCTTTTTTATCTTCTATTTTTCCACCAGTTTTTGTCTATTTAAAGTTGTTATTCGTTCATAATTACCTCTAATTCTTTTACAGAAGGGAATGCATTTTCGTCCATATTATCAGAACCCGGGACACCTAAGTTCCAGAAATATTATAATCATTTCTATGATTACCTTTATTTGTTTTCAAATCACCATTATTTTGCTGTTCGTCATTAATTTTAAGCGCAGGGAAATCCTTTAATTTGTCTTCTACATTATCCTCCTCAATTTTAGACTCTGTATTAAAGCTCGTATCACCTCCTAATAACTCTTGTTCTCTCTTCAGGAATTCAGCTTCCATATCTACTTCATTATCGAAGTCTTCCCCAAGTAAGTCTGACATTCTAAAAACTGGAATTTGCAAGAATGGAATGGGACACAAATCAATGAAATAAGATTTTATAAATAATGATGTATTAAAAAGATCAATAAACAAAAAATGTAGCTTTAGAGCCAGGGTGCAGACTAATAGTACAAAAATCATTATCATTATGAGTATCTTTATCCATTTTACAAGGAAGTCCTTGACAATCACCTTCACATTCAACTTTGATATTGAACGCATCTTTCAATTTATGCCCTGCATCTAAATAGACTGGATTAAATTTGATAGTTAAATAAGTATTTCCTTGCGACTCTGATTCCCCAACTCCTAACAAGTATAGAGCCCAATTCCCTTCTGGTTTTCCAGGATGGCCCCAGTTGCATTGATGAGCACTTGATCCAGGAAGATTTAAATAATATTGAAAACTGGTATTAAGCCAATAATTCTTAGGCGGAGTAATTAGGTATTGATCTGAGCCTGGAGAAACAAATGTCGGTATTAACATAACTTCATTGCCAGGATAAACAGTTTGACATGCATTTATCGATTTTCTTAATTTGTTCTTTAATTTCACGTTTCTAAGTCCCCATTTGCAGTATTCTTGCTCGGGATTGGGCTTGACCGTTTTGCCAGAGTCACAATAAACTCCTCTATTTGTTGATCTACAGCTTGGTCCATGTGTGCAAGTTGCTTTTGGATCCCATTGTGTGCTATACATCTCCGGCCTATAAGCATATGGACGCCATTTCCCACTAGTACAGGATTCATGAGAACTCAAGGCCCAACCTTTATTACTGCCAGTTACATGGGAAATTGGCACTATATTTTCGTCTTGTATTAATTCACAAGATTGACCTTCACTTGATGCTTTGATAGTCGATTCAAATCTTCCTGCTTGTCTTTGAAATCTAAATGATTTGCTATTTGCAAGCTCAATATAGTTTATCAGTATTGTTTTCAACATTATTGACCTTTTTCGGACACTCCGCCTCTATTTATACATTTTTCATCATCCAATTTTTCGTTATTATGGAACTTTACTTTATTACCTCTTTTGGGGATGTCATTTGGAGATCATCAAAAATAAACATAGCCTAAAACCGGAAACAAAAAAGGTGATTTATCAAATGGCATAATGTGTTTATATTCCATGCTAATTCATTTTATAATTGATTAATTAATTTAATTTCCATGATTAGGCTAAATTTAGTTAGCATGGGTTCGTAACATTTTCTATTAGTCTCTTACTAAAAAAATATTAGAAAAAACCAAAATCGTTATGATTCCATAGCTTCTGATATCATGAATTCTAAAATCACCTCCATAAAATTTTCATCAAAAGAATCAAAGATTTTAACAAACTAAATGAAAAATCCAAGAGGAAAATTTTAATTAAATGGCCAAATTCATAAATTTCCATTCAACAATTGAATCTTCTCAAAAAATTTATCATAAATATCTTTATAATCATACTCTTCGCTTTTTAATCCACCAGGAATGATGAATACTGCATGAATAAGCTCTGTAACCCCCAAATTCAAACTCAGCTCTTCACAAGACGGCATAAAAATATAAGGAATGTTCTTATTTTCGCAAACGATGGGGATATGAGCAATAATATCAACTGGGGCTGCATTCCCACCAATTAAAACGATTCTATAGAAAAAATTAATTTAAGATCTAATGGGACATACCCTTTAATATTTCTTTTTAACATTCTATTGACATTTTTGATCCCCATTTGCAAGTGTTTGGCTTCATGACCTATACAATTTTATTAGATCCGAATTACATTTCTTCATAAGCTTATATAATCTCTTAGTCAATTTCTCTGGAGCCAAAGGGGAAGCATAAGGACATAATGCTGCTATTTTCGATGGATCAAATTCGAGGTTTCCCATCGTGTCCATCGTATGAGATTGATCTACTTCCATTGATACAGTTTCAGTTTCTACAGCCATTTGAAATTTTTGAAACAAAATTTTGAAATTGGTTAAAAATTGGTTGATGAATGCGGATAGGTGGGTAATTTATACCAAAATATCGATTATAAACATATTTTTATATATAAAGATATCATCGGTACCTTTTATACCGAATAATACTGGACCATAATCCTTCAATAGTTTTACAAAAGTCCAACAGTTAAAATCTAATGAAATTTTAAGCTCTTTATGAGTACGACTCACAAAAGACACATGGATCACCTCCTAAAGATTTATATAATTGATCCAAAGGAACACGATGATCCATCGTTTTTTGCTTAAATTCATACAGAATACCTTCATCACCAACTCCAATAACAAATATGCCTTCGAGTTGAAATACATCACCTTTTAGATTATTTGGGATACCTGAAGCCTTTAGTTCTTTATAAAAGCTTCTTGTTTTTGAAGAAAAGGCATCTTTAATAAATTTCATCCTACCCGATCTTGCTAAACTCAAAGCTTTATGAATTTTCTTACTTTAATCCAAATAAAGGTCACCATTATTAAAATAACCTTCCTTCATAAACTCATCCATGCCTTCTTTATTAAATTATATAGCCTTTAATCCTACATTCATTGACTCCAAATATGGCTTCAAGTACGATAAAATGATTGCTTCATGTGTTAATACACATCCGCATCTTCTAGGAACCATTAATGCAACTAGCCTATCTTCCTATAAAGGTTGGACTTCGAACATGTTCTTCACTTTCAGTCCTGTTAAATTGTTGATTTTTGTCATTTTTTGTATTATAGGTATGAATTTTGACATTTTTATACGTAGTTATTGTTATGCAAATTGTTTTAGTCAAGAGATTGGTTTTAGACAGATTGGAGACCTTGATTTTTATAACATTCTAATAAATATCAATTGAATATATAACTTTTTGATAATGTTTTTTTAAAAATAACGTCGATTATTTCAAAATATCCCCAGATTTTACAAGATTGTATGAGCATAAATTGGTCAAAAAGGTTTAGGATAGGTTTGATTAATACTAATTAAACATAAGATATTATATTTTTACTGATGTGATTTATTTCGATCTATTATTTCACTTTTATATCATATCAATTTGGTGATACATTTCACCCTAATATATAGAAGGCCAGATAAACCTCATGTTTTGAAGAAATTGAGTCATAAATTCTTTTTTGGTTTTTTGAGTATTTTTTGAATTGATTGTTTTTATAAAAAGCCGAATTCTCATTTTATCAATGCAGTTTCCATACCAATCACACTATTCAAACAAAACTTGGTTTTGAGGAATATGTTTTAATAAATCGAGTAGGTATATACTGCTTTCAGTATATTCGCTTTAGTTTTACCTCATCATTATTTGTAATGAAAAATGTACATGTGATACATTTCATCGAATAACGTCTCAGAAAATGAAAAGCCTACATAATTTAATCAAATGCATCTAAAATAAAGAATTCAGAATTTATTTAAGCCTCAATAGGTTTAGTGTTTAAAATCTCTTGCACCACTGAAGGATCGCCACCTAAGGCTTTGACTACCTCATCCAATGGCGCATAATCAGCAAAGTTATTCTGTCTGAACTCATACAAAATACCTTCATTTCCTTTTCCTATAACAAATATACCCCCCAATTGATATCCATCTCCTTTCAAATTCCCTTCAAGATTCATGGTTTTAGATTGGCTGTTGTATTCTCTAAACTTCCCAAATAAAATGGTATAAATAATGTTAAACATTCCAACGGAAAACAAATCCAAAGCTTTATGTACGTTTCGTTTTTCATCCAAATATATTTCTCCTTTGAAGTATTCGCCTTTTTGAAATTCTTCCATCCCTTCTTTATCGAATTCAACAGCAACTAAACCTACATTCATCTCATCTAATTTAGGCTTCAATTTAGATACTATGCTAGCTTCATGTCTCGTTAATATGCAACCACATCTTCTAGGAACCATCAAAACAATTGGTCTAACTTTCCATAATGACTGGAGCTCGATTTCTTCGCCATTTAGTTTTTCGATTTTTAATCCGTTCAACTTGTTAGATTCTTCCATTTCCTTTTTTATTTATCGTTGTCTTTATACGGCACTTTATTTTCGTTCAGAGTAGTCCATTTATTAAATAATTGGTTGAACAAGAGTGAGAATAATCTAGATTCATTAAAAATTTGGTTGAATCAAAAAGAGAATCAAAAAGGGACTACTCTGAATAAAGTGCCATACGTGGATTGTTTTCTCTCCCTTGTTTTGGTTTTAGAAATATAATTAATATTAAAACACTTAAGGAGTTTACAGTTAAGCCTTTTTAGAATAGCACAGAAAGTATTTGTAGAATCAACTATGGTTTTCAATAAATTTTTCATTTTATACCTTAAATTCAAAAGTTATCTTAAGTTTACAACAGAGTTTAGGGTGCGATAAATTCATCTTAGAGATGTGAGTTTATTTTCGTTCAGAGTAGTCCCCTTTTACTTATTAAATAATTGGTTGAACAAGAGTGAGAATAATCTAAATTCATTAAAAATTTGGTTGAATTAAGAAGAGAATCAAAAAGGGACTACTCTGAACGAAAATAAAGTGCCATATTAATAAGCTCACTTTTAATAGATATTTACAAAATTCTTTTTGTATAACTAGTTATTTCGATAAAAAGTCTTGAACATGTTTATCGAAATAACAGTATATATAAATTTTTCAAATATTTTCGAAAAAGTGAGTACTATATCGTTTATAATAAAATTTGAATAACTTCATAAATCTATCGACTTAGCGAAAAATAAAGAATCATACAATCTATTTTATTTTATTAACATTAACTATTTTCATTGACAATCTTATCATAATCTAAGCCCAGCTTATCGAAAATCTCTTTTATAGGAACAGTATCAAAAATGTTTTCTTGTTTGAATTTGTATTGAATACCATAAATGTTATGAATCAAATAACAACCACCTAATTGACAAGAATCGCCTTTAAAATTGCCTCCAAGGTTAAAAGACTTGGCCAAAGTACAAATCATTCTCCAATTTTTAGACATGCATTGTTTCAATAATTGAAATTTGGTTAACGTGTTCAATCTCAATAAATTGTGGATTTTTCGGTCGTAATCTGTATAAATATCTCCATTGAAATAGAATGGCATTTCATCAATTCCTTCTTTATCAAATTGTATCATCATCAGATTGACTCCATGACTGTCCAAATAAGGCTTTACATGGCTCAATAAAGTAGTCTCATATCTGGTTAATACACACCCATTTCTTCTTGGTATATAAATCAAGGTTTTATCTCTTTTAAAAGTTTTTTCAATTTCAAATTGGATCCCTCCTAACTTCCTTACCTTGCTTTGTTTTATTTTTTCCATCATGACATCCATTTTTGTTGGATTCATAACTTGGCTTCTTTTTATAGTTTTTTTTGCATTAATTTTTCAGTCAAATGTTTCAAAACTAGTTATTGTGCTTACTCTCGCGATAAATAAAATATTGTAAATAAATGCAATTTTGATTTTATAAATATAAATGCGGGCATTTAATCAATTCATAATAAAATTTAAATTTATCCCAAACTACTTTCTGTATGTCTTATTTCCAAAATTGGCTAGCTTTGTTTTATTCAATTTTGTATTGTTTTGATTCATTTAGCAGTCCAAGAACATGTAGTTTATTCATTTTAGATAAGCACATATTAATACATTGTACTGTAAAGCATTTAAACTTATAATTCACATTTTAAACAGATTTTATAATTTTGATTTCTTTGATTTCCTTTTCATAGTGTGAAAGAAAATTGAAAAGTTTTGGTAGCTGTCGGTTATAAATGGACACGGGAAGATAACCAAAGATCATTTCAGTATACATCAATAATTCAAAATTAAATCAAAATTTAAATATTCATTTATTATTTTGTTTCTAATGTGTTGACCGTTTCATGAATCATATTTCTGCGACAAAATATGAAGATAAATTTTCCTTGAGATCAGTTTTCAATTCAATTATGGAACTTGGAAATTAAATGATATTTTCTCCATAAAAATAGACCATATGGAAGAAAATTTTTGAAGCAAACATAATATTTTGGTTGAAATAAAAAATATATGTATTATTTGGTTGATAAATAAGTATAATTTTTATTTATCAACCAAAGCAGGTTTTTATGTAATTATTAGAATTTTTCAACCAAAATAATAAAGTTCTTTCGAGAATTCTTCAACCAAAATGATTGGTTTCTTTCAAAAAAGTTAGTACATATATAAGCATTACTTTACTATCGAAAAGAGACTTACAATGTTGAAAAGTTATTTACGATTTTATTAAACGAAAAAAAGGTTTATAAAACAATGACCTTTTAAAAAATAATTAGAATAAACAGATTCCTCAAACAATTTTCAACAAATTTATACAAACTTACAAAAAGTGTGAAATTAAACAACAAATCAAGATAATTTATATTTTACTATATTTTAAATAGATTTATAATGGCTCAGAAATGAGTTAAATTGCAAGAAGTGTATTTGTAAGATCTTACAAATCATCAGAAGTCATCACTTGTCTAAAACAAATTTTCCACATGAAACATTTGTTTTGTAAGATAAGATAGCTATAAAAACATCAGAAAGAATATAGCAAAGATAAAAATGACAAACATTGAAAGATTAACCGGATTAATGGTTAAAAATTTCAAAGGCGAAGAAATCGAGGTACAGTCCTTATGGCAAGAAAAACCTGTTGTTTTAGTCGTCCCAAGGAGATGTGGTTGTGTGTTTACACGCCATAAAGCAATCATGATTTCTAAGATGAAGCCTTACCTTGATGTAATGAATGTAAGATTGGTGGCGATCCAATTTGACAAAGAAGGAATGAGAGAAGTTAACAAGCATAACTATTTTAAAGGAGACTTATATCTAGATGAAAGCCGATCCATTAATAACTCGTTAGAATTGAAAAGAGTTGGAAAATATAAGGCTTTTAAAGCATTCTTCTCTTCTAAATCCAAAAGATATTATAATGATTTGAAATCTATGGGCATTTTGGGAAACTTAAAAGGTGATGGGTTTCAATTAGGTGGCCTATTTGTTGTTGATAAAAGACACAATCACTTTTTGTATGAATTCAGACAAGAGAATCTCAATGATTATGCACCATTAGACGAAGTATTCGAATCTATAAAAGGCGACTTTGATTTAATACAAAGAGCTATAAAATGCAGGTAAAATCAAAAATAGTATGCTTTTTAAGATATATTCATTTTTTAAAATTTCCAAAAATTACTTTCGATTGACTCTTTCAATCCTTCGTTTACATGATATGATACCATAGGAATTTATTTTTGAAAATAATATCAACATATTTTGATTATATGTACTTTCTTAATAAAATAAAGTTGGTTGATTCTACGACACTCGCCCTAATGGCATTCGCCCTTTTGTTGTAGAATCAAGTCATCCATTTGGAACAAAATTTTCTTACATAATTCAATTCTAATTGGACGAGAAATTTTAGTTTCTTGAATGCATAAAATAGTAAATAAATTCATGTATTTACTATCCATAAAATATCTGTTAGTTATATTTCTTGCCATTTTATTTGCTTCCTCTGCCTATTTTCACTATGATGCACTAATATGAAAGAATTTTTGCAAAAGATGAATTGCATTATAAACATAAATACAATTTTATACAAGAAAATATTTATAATTTAAAATTTATTGGATTTGGTTTGATATTTCTCCAGTTAATTCTCTATCTTATAAATAGGATTGAATTAAATTGATGTGAAAAAATGAAAGAGAATCTAGGCTAAAATTTATCAAAAAAATAATGGTCTTATAAAAACGGCTTGCTATTGTTCTTATTCGATAAAGGTGAGTGAAGTCTATAAGGAATTGAAAGCAAAAAAATCATAAAACATGTTTTATTAAGGATTTTAATCAAAGTATACATAGAATATTGAAAGCTAGAGTCAGATAGTTAATAGAATGTGGATTATTTAGGAGTACTTATATATGGCTTAGTACTACCTATTTAATCTTACTCCTTATACTGTTTTTAAACCTGTTTTCATTTATACATAAAATGAAAATAATCTTTAAATTTATTTGATTTTATTTTTCAAAAAGAATAGAAACATCTTTCGAAAATTTTGTCCCATATGAAAGAATTATAACCGAGGCTTCAAAAATTTTATGCCATTTGAATTTCTCAAAAATTTCAAAATGGAAGTCGAACGAAAATATCTTTATGAACTAGCAATCAAAAGTAGTAGAATTAATCCAGAATTATCGAAATATTATATAAAGGAATATATAAACAACCATATATCAAACAACATGCCCTTAGGTTTTAATTTATTTTTTATTGTCTGTATTAATTGTCATCAGTTCTTTAATCCTTTGATTAACTGCGATATTTCTGTAAGAACTAGAAGTGAAATTATTAAAAAGTATATCCTATTAATCATCTCATTTCACTTAGCTTTATTTATAGGAAAACCAATACGCAAAAAGAAATAATTTTCGTCCCAATATCTAAAGAAATCGAATCAAGTAGAAAGAAATGGAAATCTTGCATTAGCTATTCATGTCTATCTTGTAATGTTATATCTTATTGTCCATTATATGAATTAAATAAAAGTGATCACGCTAACGATACCAACAAAGAAACACAGCCTAATGTGGATCAAATTAAAGGCAAAACTAGTAGAATACACTGCTCTAGAATGGCAATGGCAGAAAAACAAGTGATTAAACAACAATATTATTCGCATCAAAACATCAGAAATAACAGAGGTAATAATAGGAATGACAAATTTAGTGCAGCTGGATTTTTAAATAATTTATAGGTGATTTTTATAAATTTTATAGTTTACAAGTCTACCACTTATAAAAAATCATTATTATTATGCCGTTTCACGCAAAGAGGTAAAGGAAAAAATATATTATGAGATATAAAAAGATGAAACTTTGTAGTTTATATATGTCAACCTTCTACTTTTATTACATCGCTCCATCTTTCAGCTAGCTGCTGAATACCATTCATATGACCCTTTATATTNTTATTACATCGCTCCATCTTTCAGCTAGCTGCTGAATACCATTCATATGACCCTTTATATTAAGTTCCTGGATACTACTCTCTAGTTGTAATTCCAACTCTTCCCAATTGTCATAATCATTTTCTCTTAACTTCCTCTTTAATTTACCAAAACAATTAAAATCAGGTGGACTTATATCTGGACTATATGGAGGATGATACCAAGTGCGATTTTGTTATCATCAAAAAAATCCATTACAAGCTTTGATTTATGAGGTCTTGCATTATCCTGTAAAACCATAGGATACTTGAATTTCTATCAGGTAGCTATTTTAGTAAAACTTCATTAATAAAGTCTATATAGACTTCTGAAGTTACCGTCTCTTTAGGTGCACAAAGCTT
>NIPM01001176.1:0-35776 GCA_002738285.1 Holacanthella duospinosa | reverse complement strand
CGATAATTTTACAGATTTTTTTGAAGCAGTAAGTTATAGTTTGGCAATAGCTTAATGGATTATGCTTTACCTTATCAGTTCTTAAAAGAATTAAATTCTAATTGTAGTATTTCTGCAACATCTAAGATTGTGTTATTACATCTTTTTACGAAGATTTATAAATATTCTGTTAGNAATGGCATGTTGCTAATTTTTCGCTCCTTATACTATATATCACTTCACTTGGCAATAGATGCGACAGAACCCTTAAAAGAGCTTGCGAAAGTATCGGGCAAATATGCACCTACTACTATTTGGAGATATATTCAAAAATTGGGTTACACATATAAAAAAAACTTTTATTCATCCCAAGAGAGATGAGAATGCCAGGTTCGAATTTATAGAGAAAATAAAAGATATACCACGAAAAGATTTAGTATATTTAGACGAATCTGGCATAGAGGATAATGCATGTCCTATAAAGGGGTGGAGTCAAAAAGGATCAAGATGTTACGGTAAGAAAATATTTCAACATAAAAGAAGGGTTTCTATGATAGCTGCCCTCTGTAATAAGGATATTATTGCCCCTTTAGTTTTTGAAGGAAGTTGTAATAGTGAGCTATTTGAAACTTATGTAAGAGAGTTTTTGATAAAAGAATTAAAGCAAGGGCAAGTGGTAATAATGGACAATATTAACTTTCATAAAAGTAAAAAGATAGAAGAGTTAATAAAATCCGTGGGAGCTAGTATTTTATTATTACCCACCTATAGTCCCGATCTAAATCCAATAGAGCATCATTGGTTTAGGATAAAAAATTATATTCGTAAAACTGCCGATAATTTTACAGATTTTTTTGAAGCAGTAAGTTATAGTTTGGCAATAGCTTAATGGATTATGCTTTACCTTATCAGTTCTTAAAAGAATTAAATTCTAATTGTAGTATTTCTGCAACATCTAAGATTGTGTTATTACATCTTTTTACGAAGATTTATAAATATTCTGTTAGTAAGTACAATTATGGTGACTCTGTTGATGGTTTAACTAATAATACTTGTTACCTATACTCTATTGTTACCTCATACCAAGAACTACAAACAGAGCTTAAATTACACAGAAATAGTCTTACTAAGGCATTAAAGACTCTAGAAGAAGTAAATCTTATCAATAGAAATCAGATGGTTATAAAAAGTGATAATGATTATAACAGCAGGGCTGATAAACCATTATGGAGAGTATCACTGCTTGGTGTTTGCGTGAGCGGTGATAACACATGCCAAAAACAACAATCCGTAGAAAATAATCAAATAAATGATATAGATGAAGAGAGAACCCTAGAATCCTTTGTAGATAAGGGATGCACTAAATCTGCTCCTCCTTGCACTGATTCTAGTCAATTATATATTAAAGACTTTATAATAAATAATAGTATTATTAAAAATATAGATTATATAGATGTAAATCATCTGAATTTAAAAAAAACTTCTTTAAATAATTCATCAAATACAACTGAAATATCACCAAAAACAAAAAACGCAGCAATAAATCAGAAAGAAAGGGTTTTGGAAAACGAGCTCTGCTCGTTTCCATCTAAATCTTATAATAATTCTTCTTTTTTAAATGATGCTTGTAAGAAAACTCTACTAAGGCAAAAAGAAAATCAAGAAGTTAACATAGCTAAATCAACAAACAAAGTAGTACCAGAGTGGGAATATCTAGAGAATATCAATCAAGAGTACTGAACAATAAACAAAAAGAAATACTACAGAACAACCCAAAAGCAAAATGGCAAGAACTAAGACATTTCTATCCATTATCAGAAAAGGACATAAACCTACTAAACTCTAGAGCAAATAGAGAATTTAGTAATAACTTTGTAAATCAGTTACTACTCAAACTTTATATCAAATATCCAGAGAAGAGATTTAAGAATAGATTTACGTTCTTAAGCTATATGGAACAGATACTTGCTAACGAGAAGCATCAAAGTCCGCTTGTTAATCACACAAGCTTTAGATTTAGCTGTAACATAGCATCAGAAGAGAAGAACCTACTTGAATATGAGAGATACTTAAACCAAATAGAGGACTCGCTTGATACGAGCAAAGAAATGTGCGTTAAGAAGAAGATAGCAGGGCGTTTTAGTACTGAGGTAGCATACAAGATACTAACTCAGGTAGAATTTAAGAAAAACTATGATAATAGCTTTATTACTACACTAATCCCAAATCACCTTGCTTTAAGCAAGAGACAAATAGAAACCCTAAGCGAGCAACTAGAAGCAGTATATGGCATTAATAGGTATTATGTGCAGGAGGTGGATAAAGAAACGCTATCACAACAAACAATAATAGCAGATATTATACATGATGGAAAATCTATTGGAAAATTAGACTCAAGTAATACATCAGCAGCAATATCAGAAGAAATATTAGAAAATACAGTATGTCATCAAATCAGAAAGGGGTTGAGAGAAGAGTTAGGTGAGCATATTGATCAAGCTTGGTGTTCTAAAGCAGAGGTTAAAGAGTGCAAGGATACCAAAAACTTAACCCTAACAATGCCAACAAGGTTCATGGCTGATTGGATTAAAAATAATTATTCACATGTCATAAGAAGAGTTGCTGAAGAAGTAGGGGTTAGGAGAGTGGAGTATGGATATGAATGATATTTTGCATTATCTAAAGATGTAGAAGAAAAAAATAAATGTACTACTTAACTTATAAACCAAAGGAAAGATTAACAGCAATAGTAGATTTTCCGACACCGCCTTTTTGATTTATTATTGCAATAANTTATAAACCAAAGGAAAGATTAACAGCAATAGTAGATTTTCCGACACCGCCTTTTTGATTTATTATTGCAATAATTTTAGAGGACATACATAATCTCCATGTGATACAATTGTAATACACACGTACCACGAAATAAAATNTTGCAATAATTTTAGAGGACATACATAATCTCCATGTGATACAATTGTAATACACACGTACCACGAAATAAAATATTGTCTATATACAATTAGTGATCGATATACAAATGTAATACAAGTGTGATAGGCCCCGTCAAGTTAAGTAAAATAGTCAGCAAAAGAGCTATATTATTAGATTACAGGCAGCAAGAAGTCTTTGAGTAGCTTCATCCCAAATGGATTTAGCAGATACAAATGCAATTCTTTGCTCAGATGCTGTTGTAGTATATCTTCCAACATTTACGGCAAATATATTTCTGACTTTTCTCATCAGTGATAATGTATAGGCACCGTCAAGTTAAGAGGTATGTAAATTAAGTGGCTCTGTCGCATTTATAAATGAAGTATGACAATATACACGGACACTGAGATTTTAGACGTTATGATGCCATTAACATTTTAAAATTCTCGAAAGTAGATACATTATCGTTACTTCCGATTATTTGTCCTTTTTGAATCATACGAATATTTTCTATACCAGCAATAGTAATCTTAGCACTGCGAAAACTCTTGAACCCAAGCGTTGGCTTAGTTCGTTTTTTAATAAATCTATGATCTTGCTCTATCAGATTGTTTAGATATTTATTTTGGAGTATTTTTATCTTTGGTTCTTGAGGTAAGTTTTTATTAAACTCGGTGAGAGCAGAAGTATTACTGCCACTCTTATCTATTACTATTTTTTTAGGCATGACATTATGCCTAAAGGCTTTCTTAAAAAACGCCTTAGCAGCTGCAGCATCCCTACGTTTTCTTAGTAAGAACTCAATAGTATCGCCACAAGAGTCAATTGCTCTATATAGATATATCCATTTACCATTGACCTTAATATAGGTCTCGTCCATTCTCCAGCTATTGCCAACCACTTTCTTACGTTTCCTTACCTCTTTATCGATTAAAGGAGAAAACTTAATCAACCATCTTTGTAAAGTAGCGTGATCTATTTTAGCTCCTCTGATACTTGCCATTTCTTCAAGCTCTCTATAACTTAATGAAAATCTACACTTCATATACACAAATAACATTATTATCTCAGGGGAAGAACAAAATCCTTTGAAATGTCTCAACAGTTTTGGTGATATATGGAATGGCATGTTGCTAATTTTTCGCTCCTTATACTATATATCACTTCACTTGGCTATAGATGCGACATGTATCTTGAGAGGGCAAGAAAAATACTTTCAAGAATGCTTTCAAAGGAGTTAGCTTACTTTTGAAGGTAGAAAGAGGTGACTCTGTAAATGCGACTAGATATTAAATCTGTGGTTCTGATAAGAGCCCTCTTTCACAAGCCTAAAGCTGAACAGTATCTTAAGAAAAGTCTGTACTTATTCTGTATAAACATGGTTAGCTAAAGTCTTGGTTTCCTTTTTAAACCTCATCTTCCAAGGAGCAATATAATGTCTAAACCAATTTTAGGAGTTGATGTATCCAAATTAGATTTAACTATTTCCTTACTCATTGATAACAATTATTATCACACTAAAGTAAATAATAATCAACAAGGTTTTAAAGAGCTTATTAAATGGTTAAAAAAACATAAAATTACTCAGGTAGCTGCATGTATGGAGGCAACTGGTAAGTATAGTAAGTCATTTGCTGATTTTTTATACAACAATAATCATGAAGTAAGTATAGTAAACCCTGTGTGTATTAGCGCCTTTGCAAAAAGCAAATTATCGCGTCATAAGACCGATAAAGTAGATAGCATGATTATTGCTGAATATGCGAGTAAGAATAATTTACATCAATATGTTCCTCGCAATAAAGTGCTGCAAGAATTACAAGAGCTATATCGTTGTTTGCAAAATTTCAAAGGACAATATGCACAGGTGCAAAATTATCTTGAAAACAAAAAGGACTTATCTAAATCAGTATGTACTAGCTACAATAAACTTGCCAGTCATATTATGAAAGAAATCAAAAATCTTGAACTTCATATAGATGAATTGCTTGCTAAAAATATTGAATTAAAACATAAAGTAGAAAACATGCAAACTATCCCAGGAATTGGTCGAATTACTGCTGTTGCTATACTTGCAGAATCTCCTGATATAGAATCTTTCGGTAATGCTAGACAGCTTGCTGCATATGCAGGTCTTACACCCAAACATAAAACTTCCGGTACTTCTGTAAAGGGAAAAAGCTCTATCTCTAAAATAGGGTCTTCTAATCTACGAAAAGCTCTATATTTCCCAGCTATTGTTGCTAAAAATCATAACCCGATATTTAAGCAGTTTATACAAAAGCTAGCTAGTAAGGGTAAACCCTCTAAGGTTATTATTGTTGCTATTATGCGTAAATTATTACATATTGTTTTTGGAGTAATAAAAAATAATTCTATCTTTAATCCTAATTTTATCCTTGACTCCTAAAACAGTATCAGAACCCTCTTTCCCGAGTAAAATATCACCTTGCCAAAATGATGCTTTCTCTATATATTTTTCATTGTATAAGTCCCTTAGCGTGCCAATGCTAATACTTTTCATTCTTATTTCCTTAACTTGACGCATATGATCATTGCAACAGACTCAATTTTTATAGTGCCTGTAAGATTAAATCTTGACTTCTACACCTAATATTCACCCAACAAATCTGTCTTAGCTATATCAGTCACAACTTCATCATTTTCTGAATTAAGCATTAATACTGCACTATCACCGGTAACAACATCTGCCCGCTCCTTCACTATGTGCATACACTCCTTAATCACTTCAAATTTTCTATTCATGACTTCCTCTATATCCTGCCTTAAATAAGGCTCACCTGAATAGCTTGACATATATCCCGATATCACTAGTTCTTTCATACGATCACTTAAGCCTTTGTTGATGCTGTTGTTAATACTGCTGTTATCTCTGATGCCGCTCTCTTCAATATTTTCAGATTCAGCCAAGTTATGATTTATAATTGCACTTCTCAGCTCCTTAAAATTATATCCATGCTCCCTTAATGCCTTAAACTCATCAGTAATATTGTTAATAGCAACAGCATCTATATACTCCTTTGTATTCTGACTATTGGTATCTGCAACATTCTTTGGTTTAGCCACTATCTCATCTGCAAATCTTGCATATATTAATTTTCTAATTGCTTGCCGGTCCGTAGATTGTGGTTTTGATACTTCATTGGCCTCTTGATAAAAAGAGCTTAACTTGTCCTGAATCAATGACTGATTAGGCAGTGCTTTTAAAAATATAAACTCATCCCTTGCATCCTCTATATATCCTTTACTTTGTACTTGGTACTTGTTAATACTTGCTGATGCCGCTTGATACAGTGCTTTTGCAGTATTAAGTATTTGTCTTGCTGCTTTTACTATTGTAAACATTGTTTTTACTCCTTTTTGTTTTGCGTTGTTTATTAATTAAATTACTCTGTATGTGTGCGTTCTCATATTCCTCAGACCTAACTTGTGGCTTCTTAGCACTGAAAGTATATGAGAGGGGTTATGCTAACCCCCTCAAACTCCCCCGCTATATCTGTAAAAGAAATGGGATCGGGATAATTATGTATGGTATGAATGAATCACATGCTTTTTCATCTCATAAACCCAAAACTATAATTATCCCCTATTTTTAATCCTGCATATTGCTTATGATGACTACATGGATCTATTGCTTTGTGAGCTGCAATATTCAATTGAACCCCTTGATTCTGACTATCTACCCTCTTAAATCCTGCAAGCATATTATGTTTGCGATATATGCTTTTGTTCGTTCCTTGAGCAGATATAATGGACTGAAAAATCAAGACAAAAATAAAGGGTTAATCAGTTGGTAATTTTGCAAAAAATTAAGCTGCTATTTGTGTATGATTTTGTATACAATCGAGATAAACATTCATAGGTTTTTTATACCCAATACTTGAATGGAATCTCTGATAATTATATTTACTGATATAATCATTGATACCCTCTTTAAGTTCTCCTATATTTTGATAATCATTAATAAATATACAATTATATTTCAGCGTCCTAAAGAAACGCTCAATAATAATATTATCAATACTTCTACCCTTACCGTTCATTGATATCTTAATATCATGATCTTTAAGGATTTGTATATGATCATTGCTGGTATATTGACTACCTTGATCACTATTAAATATTTGGGGAGCTGGATATTTATCTAATACTGCTTGCAACACATCTGTTACTAATGCTGAATCCATACTATTTGATAGTCTATAGCTTAATATGGCTTTACTATGCCAATCTATAATGGCTGCTAGATACATAAAGCCACCTTTAGTGCGAATATATGTAATATCTCCACTCCAAACCTCATTAGTACCAGGAACAAAAACTTTTTTAGTTTTACCAGTTTTAGTCCAGTATTTATCAAGTAGATAACTATATATTTTATGCTCACCATCTTTTATAGTAGTTGTCCTCTTTCGATGAGGGTATATCGCTTCAATACCTATTAATCTCATATACTTTAGTACCCGGTCTCTACCAATACTAAAACCATCTTCTAATAATTGCTGATATATATAACGATAACCGAATTCTGGATTATCTGTATATATCTCATCTATTCTATTTAATATATTTAAATTATAGCTACTAAGTAATTGTGCTTTAATACGTTGAAGGACGGTTAATCCCTAACAATTCACATTGTCTTGTCTTTGGTAACTGTGCTAGCTTGGATCCGACAAGACTCTTCCTATTTGATAAATCCACGCTTCTTAGCTTTCCCACGGCCCAATCCCTCTCAATTGTAGTGTTTCCTAAAGCCTTTGCCAGCGCGTCATTTTGCTCCTTGAGTTTATTAATTTGCTCTTGATATTCACTCACTACCTTAGCCGGCTCAAATGCTATTGCTGCATTTGATAAAAATTGCCTCTTCCAATGGGATATGCTATTGCTACTCACCTCATATTTAGACGATAACTGTGATAATGCTACATCCTCTTTTAATAATTCTAACACTATCTTGCTCTTCTCTTCAGCACTGAAATTCCGTATCTGTTTTTTTGTCATTTTATCTCCTATAAGTTATTTCTTTATTCTAACTTATTACCAAGGTATCCTAACTCTTTTTTTGTCCAATTCTTTCAGTCCATTATATTTCCTTTTATCCTTGACTCTTAAGACAGTATCAGAACCGCATTTTACGAGAGGTCCATACATGACGATGCCAACTCACTTCCTGACAGCAGAACATTATGATCATCAGTACTTATCGTAACTTCAAAGCATTCTGGCTTTTCATTAGTTGGACGAAAATAAGCCATAGATTTTAATTCTGCTGTTGACAGCATATTTATAGGTTTAAAATACTTTTTTTGATATTCTTGTGCTGTCATATAATGTGTCCCAGTAATATTTACAATCTTAACAAGTGATTCCTTTGGCAATAATTTTTTTTCGCCATTTACACTAAGTTCATAGCAGCATTGTCCGAATTCATTCAATGTCATATTCTCGTCATGGTTTACTTCTAGATATTTCTTCCCTTCAATCTGAACGCCTGATGTTATTGTGACCTTACCTAGCATTATAGGTGATGACACATCAATTTCTGGATCTTTAATAGAATTATTTTGATACCTTTTAAATCCATAACACATTAGTGTCACTAAACTTATTACTGATATGCCAATAATATATGGTAAATATTCTTTAAACCATAATGGCTCACTATCTGGATTTTGCCAATCATTGTTAGATGCATTTGCACTGGTAGTAGATGACATTGGGAAGGGGGGCCCGCATTCAATTACCCTGTTTTGCGTCATATACCATGCTTCAGGTTTCTTAGAAAAGTCGAAGCCTGCTACTGTAACATTTATAGCATTAGAACTTATGATACTTGTTATATAAGAAGATATATTCTCCAGAATAAAAACAAGCTTTGTTAAGCTATACTGTGTTGCCTCCGTAATGTTGCGGGTATCATCGCATATGGTATCTGAACATTGGCTATTTAGAACATATGTATTAAGCCTTTTCTGTACAAACAATTGCAGACAATGGTTATTGTCTAGATCTATTTTAGTATAATTGTAATCATTATCTGCAGATACGTATCTAACAATAGAGTTCAAAGCTAGGATAAGAGTTTTTATAGGCGATATACTAATATTATCTAGCGTTTTAGTCCATGATGAGCTACTAGTCTTGTTACATTGGATACTACCCAAACCTAATCTTTGTGCTTCAGATAAAAAATTCCCTACTAAGAGTTCTTCACCACATAGATCTATTGTAGTTCTTAAATACATCACTTTGCTATCATCAGGTAATGTAGAAAAATTTTTCTCGTCATCCAAATATTGATTCCATAGATATTGTTTTATCAACTGTTTTGACATATTAATAACCTCATTTTACAAAAAAAACATTTACCCAATATTTATGATAAATGCAATAAAAAAAGTTGTGAAAAAGTTAATAAGGCGAAGCATTACGAAAATGGGGTTACCGTCACTGGAGGCCTTTTAGGGTTCTGATACTGTTTTAGGAGTCAAGGATAAAATTAGGATTAAAGATAGAATTATTTTTTATTACTCCAANGTTCTGATACTGTTTTAGGAGTCAAGGATAAAATTAGGATTAAAGATAGAATTATTTTTTATTACTCCAAAAACGGTTCTGTCGCATCTATTGCCAAGTGAAGTGATATATAGTATAAGGAGCGAAAAATTAGCAACATGCCATTATGGCATGTTGCTAATTTTTCGCTCCTTATACTATATATCACTTCACTTGGCAATAGATGCGACAGAACCAAATGACTATATCAAAACACAGTGATAGCCAAATCATGTCTATCTTAAAGCAGGCAAGTAGTGGTGTACCTGTAGTATCTATCCTAAGAGAACACGGAATATCATCAGCGACATTTTATAAATGGAGATCAAGATATGGAGGTATGGATTTACCGATGATCACCAAGCTAAAGGAATTAGAATCCGAGAATGCCCGACTTAAAAAGATGTATGCTGAGGAAAGGTTAAGAGCCGATATATTAAAGGAAGTACTTGAAAAAAAGTAATGAAGCCATCTCAAAGGCGAGAGATGGCTAAAATGATATCTGAAGAAAGAGGTATTGCTATAAGCACTACATGCAAGATCTTGTGTGTCAGTGAAGCCTGCTACAGATATAAGAAGAAGTTATCATCTGAGGATGATGTTATGCTAGTTGGCTAATGCATTTAACCAATAATCAAAAGAACTGGGGCTTTGGTCTTTGCTTTTTATATTTACGTAATATCAAGGGTTTTGGTTGGAATCACAAACGTGTATACAGAATATATAAGGAATTAGCACTTAATATTAGAATAAAGCCTAAGAAAAGATTACTTAGAGAAAAGCCCGAAAGGCTTATAGTGCCTAAAACAATAAATGATTGCTGGTCTATGGACTTCATGCACGATAGTTTAGAGAATGGAAGAAGATATCGTTTATTTAATGTGATTGATGACTTTAATAGGGAGGGTCTTGGTATTGAGATTGACTTTTCGCTACCGGCAGAAAGAGTCATAAGGGCACTAGATCAAATTATAGAATGGCGAGGTAAGCCAAAATCTATACGCTGTGATAATGGACCTGAATATATAAGTAAATTATTGAACAAGTGGGCAAAAGAGAAGAATATCAAGTTACTATTTATTCAACCAGGCAGGCCTCAGCAAAATGCATATATTGAACGATATAATAGAACGGTAAGATATGATTGGTTGAGCCAGCATTTATTTCATAGTATAAAAGAAGCACAGGAACTTGCCACTAAATGGCTTTGGTCCTATAATAACGAAAGACCAAATATGGCTATCGGCGGTATAACGCCAATACAAAAATTAGCTTTAGCAGCTTAACTCTCTACTCATTATTGCCATTAAGAATGGGGGGATTACCAATGTACGGATTTACAAACTATTCGCATGATAATCTAATATATCAAGTATTGACAAAGTACTTACATTATTTATAATAAATTAACATTGAAAATGGTTGTGTTATGAGTATCAAACTAGATCCTTACGAACAAGATATTGAAGATAATTTTGAAAAGCAGCAAAAAATTGATGATAAAAGTGAAATAGCTTTGCTTCAAAAATCTGCAAAAGCACATCTTAATAAAAAGAGATCTGTTACCATCAGGATTGCAGAACATGACATAGAAGCAATAAAAATTAAAGCTTCTAAGCATGGTTTGCCTTATCAAACCTATCTTAATATGCTAATTCATTTAGATGCTACTAAACTCTAAAACTATAGATTTTATCATGAGCTACGCAGCCATAGGCGTTGCAGTATGGCTCTTATGTCACTCCTGCGAAAGCAGGAATGACATAAATTCTTAAGTTGACATCTATATGCTTTCGTAGGGATGACATCGAGGAGAGGTTCCACCATGCTGACAAGACCATGACATCCGTTATAGTAATAAACTTAAATTTAAAATAAACAATATGACCTTTATAGAAGAATTTATAAACAAAGGATATTTCCATCAATGTACCGATTTGGATCGGTTAACTGCTATAACGAAAGAAAAAAAAATAGCTGCTTATATAGGTTTTGATTGTACTGCTACATCACTTCACATTGGTAGTTTGATGCAGATAATGATCCTGCGAATATTACAGCAGCATGGGCATAAGCCGATTGTGATTATCGGCGGCGGTACGAGTAAAATCGGTGATCCGTCAGGTAAAGATGAAACACGTAAAGCTTTAACGAAAGGGGATATAAAAAGAAATGCGGAAGGTATTAAAAAGTCACTGTCAAAGTTTATTAAATTCGGTGAGGAGAGCAGTGATGCTATTATGCTCGATAATGCAGAGTGGTTAGATTCTCTTAATTACCTAGATTTCTTGCGAGATTTTGGTAGCTATTTCTCGTTAAACCGCATGCTAACTATGGATTCGGTAAAGCTAAGGCTAGAAAGAGAGCAGCATTTAAGCTTCTTAGAATTTAACTATATGTTGCTGCAAGCATATGATTTTTACCATTTAAGCAAGCATTATAATTGTAGTCTGCAGCTTGGCGGTAGTGACCAGTGGGGCAATATTGTAATGGGAGCGGATTTAATCCGTAAAATAAGCGGTAAAGAAGTATTCGGTATGACGACGACGCTACTTACGACCGCTTCAGGTGCTAAGATGGGTAAAACTGCGGCAGGAGCGGTATGGCTTAATGAAGATCTGCTGAGCCCATATGATTACTACCAATATTGGCGTAATGTGGAAGATGCGGATGTAATAAGATTTGCTAAATTATATAGCGACTTAACTTCTGAAGAGCTTAGTAAATTTGAGGGTTTAGCCGCTGAAGATATTAATACAGCTAAAAAACAGCTTGCTTATGAGTTAACCAAGCTTTGCCATTGCGAGCAGGCAGCAAAAGCAGCTCTAGAAACTGCAGTAAAGATATTTGAACAAGGAGAAATCGATGAAAATCTGCATACGGTTGTTTTAGAACCGGAAATATTACAAACAGGTATTAGTGCATATGAGTTATTTCACGAAGCAGGTCTTGCTAGCTCTAAGTCAGAAGCACGCAAACTTATAAGAGGAAAGGGAGCTAAGATAAATGATGAATTAGTTGCAGATGAGAATATGATAATTAATACTACTTTCTTACTCGATAAAAATGTTATAAAACTCTCTGCCGGTAAAAAAAGACATATATTAGTCAGGGTTTGAGCGGTATTTAGTTTATTATTATGACCAAAATAAGGCTTGATGAATATTTGCTGCAAAAAGGTTTTGTAACAGATATTACCATAGCACGAAGCTTGATTATCCAAGGTAAAGTACATAATAAGCATGAGCAGTTAATTAAGCCTGGGATACAGGTTAATATAAATGACACCGACATTAAGGTAAAGCTACCAAAGCATAATTATGTTTCAAGAGGTGCGTTAAAGTTAATTGCCGCTTTGGATTATTTTAAAATCGATCCTGAAAATTTAGTTTGTATTGATATCGGTAGTAGCACTGGCGGTTTTACCGAAGTGTTACTTGAGCGTAAAGCAAAATTAATTTTTGCCGTAGATGTCGGTTATGGCGAGCTTCATCCTAAATTACGCGATAATTTACAAATTAAAGTGCTTGAGAAGACTAACGCACGATATTTAACCGATAAACAGATAATCAAGAAGCCTGATTTAATTGTTTGTGATGCCAGCTTTATTAGTTTAACTACTATATTATCGACTCCACTAAATTTAGCTAAAGAAGATTGCATGCTTATTGCTTTAATAAAACCGCAATTTGAGGTCGAAAGGCAAGAGGTTGAAAAGGGCGGTATTATCAAAAATCCTCTTTTACATAAAAAAGTATGCGATAAAATCAGAACTTGGCTAGAAGAGGAATATAATTTTAAAATATTCGGTATAATAGAAAGTCCTATACTAGGTGCTAAGGGGAATAAAGAGTTTTTAATATGCGGAAAAAGAAAAAGATGAAGTTAAATATTGCTTATATATTCTAGTTAGTGTATTTTCGTTACGGATAAGCATTATAAAAATTATAGATAGGTGGGTTATCCCACCTTTTTTGTTATAAACATCGAATATGCAAACTATTGAACAACAAATAACAAACGTAATAGAAGAATCTTTAGAAGATATGGGATTCGAGTTAGTTCTTGTTAAGTTTAAAGGTGTTAATCCTAAGGTAGTCGAGATATTGATTGATAGCTTAAACGGTGAAAAAATATCTGTGGAAGATTGTACTAAAGCAAGTAGGACTATCTCCGCTATTTTAGATGTTGAAGATTTAATAGAAGACGCATATTCTTTAGAAGTAGCATCAAGCGGTCTTGAGCGTCCGCTAGTAAAGTTTGAAAATTATAGTAGATTTTTAGGAAGAGAAGTTAAGATTAAACTTAAAGAATTATTGAACGGTAAAACTCGCTATCAGGGTAAAATAATTAAAGCCGAAAATAATACAATATGTTTAAAATGTGAAGAACAAGAAGTACTAATTGATTATGATTTAATTAAAAATGCTAATCTAGTTTTAACGGAAGAAGTATTTAAAAAATTACTAAAGCAGTAAGAGATGATTTATGTCTAATATAGGTAACGTAGAAATTTTACAAATTATAGATTCCGTAGCTCGTGAGAAAGGAATATCAAAAGAAATTTTAATTTCAACGGTTGAACAAGCGGTACAAGTAGCAGGACGAAAAAAATACGGTAATGAATATAATATTAAAGCTCAGATAAATAGGAAAACCGGCGAGATAAATCTTTTAAGGATCTTAAAAATAGTAGAAAATGCAGAAGATTACTTAACGCAAATCTCACTTGAAGAAGCTTTAATAAAGAATCCGGAAGCTAAAATCGGTGACGAGATATATGAATCTTTACCACCGATTGATCATGCTAGAGTATCAGCTCAAGCTGCAAAACAAGTTATAACCCAACGTGTTATAGAGGCTGAACGTGAAAAACAATATTATGACTTTAAAGATAGAAAAGGCGAAATTATAAACGGGATAGTTAAGAGAATAGAATACGGTGATATAATAGTTGACTTGAGTCGTGCTGAAGCAATAATAAAAAAAGATCAATTAATTAAGGGTGAGAATTTTAAACCTAATGATCGTATAAAAGCATATGTACAGGATGTAAGGCAAGAAACAAAAGGACCGCAGATTTTCTTGTCTAGAGTAGATAACCAAATGCTGGTTAAGCTATTTAAGCTAGAAGTACCTGAAATTCTTGAAGATATTATTCAAATAAAATCAGTAGCACGTGATCCCGGTTCAAAAGCAAAAATAGCGGTATTTGCTTCGGATAGTAGTATAGATCCCGTAGGCTCATGCGTAGGTATGAGAGGTAATAGAGTAAAAGCCGTAACAAATGAGTTAAACGGAGAGAAAATTGATATAGTATTATGGAGTAATGATCTTGCGCAGTTTATAGTTAATGCTCTTGCACCGCTTGCACCTAGGGAAATCACAAAAATTTTGATTGATGAGGATAGGCATAAGGTAGAAGTAGTAGTTTCGCAAGAAAATCAAAGTATTGCAATAGGTAGAAGAGGGCAGAACGTTCGTTTAGCTTCTAAGCTTACCGGTTGGAATATCGATATAATGACCGAAGAGCAAGAATCAAAAAGAAGAAATGAAGAGTTCTTAACTTCTACGGAATTATTTATGGAAGCTTTAGATGTTGAAGAAGTTATAGGTCAGCTTTTATCGGTAACGGGATTTAATTCGGTAGAACAAATTGCAACTAGTGAAGTTAGTACTTTAACAAGAATTGAAGGTTTTGAGGAAGAACTTGCCTTAGAGATCAAAAATCGAGCTATTAATTACGTTGACCTTAAAAATGAGAAGATTATCAAAAAGCTAGAGGAGTTGGGAGTTGAGCAGGAATTAATAGATATATTAGAATTACCGCTTGAATTAATATTAAAATTTGCCGAATATGGTATAAAGGCCATAGAAGATTTAGGAGAGATGAGCGTAAATGAATTTAAAAATTTAGCTCCAAATTCTAATATAACGGACGAAAATATTAAATTGCTGATTAAAACTGCTAGACAGCATGGTAAATTAAAGGATAGTTAGAGAGTGTTGCGTGGCTCAAGAATCGTCATTGCGAGCGACTAAAGCGTGGCAATCTCAGGGATTTTGCCTAAGATTGCTTCGCAAAACTTACAGTTTTTCCTCGCAATGACGAAAAACCGATTCACGCGGGAATGACATAATGATCCATGCAAGCAAGCATATGCAGAAATGACATTGGTATGGGATTATACAATTAGCTTTTCTTCGTAATAAACGGAAAAACAGAAACACAAAGGTTTTAAATATGACGGATAACCAGGAAATCAAACCCAAAAAGTTGACACTTGGCAATTCAAAATTATCGCTTAATAAGTCTTTTGACTCTTTTACAGGAGCTCAAAGCTTTGTTAATGCTAAATCTAAAACGCTAGTAGAAGTTAGAAAAAGCTCTACCGGTAGTACTACTACCCTTTCATTAAATAAAGAAAGAAATAGCTTGGATCAAACCGTTATTGATGCTAATAAGGAAGAATTTAACAGACGTTTATCTATTCTTAAAAAAGCTGCTGAGCAATCTAAATTAAACGACTCTTCACAAATAAGTACTTTAAGTAAACTTGCAAGTATTAACCAGTCTTCTAACTCAAAAATAGAACTGTTAGAAACTGATAAAGAAGTTGAGCAAAAACAGCAAAATACCGAAGCAAATAAAGTAGAAGCTAGTACTAAAATTGTTCAAGGTAACGAAGATATACAGACGCAAACGCTTAAAAAGAAAGAAGAAACTTTTGTAAAGTCTCCTTTAGTAGGAATGCGAACACGTTACGGTATAGAATCAGAGAAAGAATTAGATAAAACAGCAGAGAGTAAAGTAGTTGCACCAAAGATTAAGCTAGAAGAGCCAAAAAAATTCAAAAAAGCTGATCTTTTTAATATGCTTGGTGACGACGAAAGCGGCAGCGGTAGAACTAGAAGCCTTGCTTCTATAAGAAGAGCAAGAGAAAAAGAAAAACGTAAATTAGTATCACAAGCACCTGAGAAAGTATATAGAGAAGTGACGATACCGGAAGTTATCGGGGTCGGTGATCTTGCAAATGCTATGTCTGAAAGAGTGGCTGATGTAATTAAAGAATTAATGAAACTCGGTATTCTTGCAAATGCCAGCCAAACAATAGATGCTGATACGGCGGAACTAGTTGCAACAAATTTAGGGCATACGGTAAAAAGAGTCCAAGAGTCAGATGTTGAAAATGTTTTAATTAGTGATGATAAGGTTGAAGATTTAAGAACACGTGCACCGGTTGTGACGGTAATGGGTCATGTAGATCACGGTAAAACCTCATTACTTGACGCTCTTAAATCTACAGATGTTGCGGCAGGTGAGCTAGGCGGAATTACTCAGCATATCGGTGCTTATAGAGTAACTCTTGCAGACGGTAGGGCAATTACTTTTATTGATACTCCCGGGCATGAAGCTTTTTCAGAAATGCGTTCAAGAGGTGCTAAAGTAACGGATATAGTTATTATAGTGGTTGCAGCAGATGATGGAATCAAAACACAAACGGTTGAGGCAATTAATCATGCGAAAGCAGCAGGTGTTCCTATAATTGTAGCCATTAATAAGATTGATAAGCCTGATATTGATATTGAGCGTGTAAAAAACGAGTTATATGTCTATGAAATTATTGGCGAAGAGGCAGGCGGTGACGTTATGGTTATTCCTATCTCGGCACTAAAGAAAATTAACTTAGATAAACTTGAAGAAGCAATTTTATTAATTGCAGAAATGCAGGATTTAAAAGCGAGTCCTTTCGGTTCGGCGGCAGGTGTTGTAATTGAATCGAAAAGTGACAAGGGAAGAGGAGCGCTAACCACTATTTTAGTTCAACGCGGTACTTTAAAAAACGGTGATATTATAATAGCAGGTGCTTCTTACGGTAAAGTTAAAAAGATGACTAATGATAAGGGACTAGAAATAACGGAAGCAACTCCGTCTGTTCCTGTAGAAATTCAAGGCTTAAACGAAGTACCTTTTGCCGGTGATAAATTTAACGTAGTACAAAACGAGAAACAAGCAAAAGATATAGCTGAATATAGAATGCGTCTTGCTAAAGAAAAGAAAATATCTATTGCTCCGCGTTCAAGTTTAGAAGATTTGTTTTTAAAAGCTTCTGGTAATAGTAAAATTAAGGCATTACCTTTAATTATTAAAGGTGATGTTCAAGGGTCGGTTGAAGCTATTTCAGGTAGCTTATTAAAATTACCGAGTGACGAGATAAAACTGCGTATACTTCATAGTGGCGTAGGTCCGATAACGGAATCCGATGTATCACTTGCACATACTTCTTCGGCTATTATTGTTGGCTTTAATGTTAGAGCAGGGGTAAATGCCTTAACTGCTGCGGAAAAAGAAAAAGTTGATATTCGATATTATAGTATAATATATAATTTAATTGATGATATAAAAGCCATTATGAGCGGTATGCTTGATCCGATTATCAGAGAGCAATATATCGGAAGCGTAGCAATTAGACAGGTATTTAATATTACCAAAATCGGCAAAATCGCCGGTAGCTATGTAACTAAAGGTATTATTAAGAAAGGAGCAGGTGTACGTTTATTACGTGATAATGTAGTCATCCATGAAGGAAAACTCAAAACTTTAAAACGCTTTAAAGATGAAGTTAAAGAAGTTAGAGAAGGCTATGAGTGCGGTATAGCATTTGAAAATTACGAAGATATTAGAGAAGGTGACGTAGTTGAAGTCTTCGAGCTAATTCAAGAACAGAGACAATTATAGTATAATTGTCATACCGTGGTTTGTACCTGCGGTATCCAACTTTTAGCACTAATAATTTTAGTATTTTTTATAATTTTGTTTTTTCCTAGATTTCCGCTTTTAGCTACGAATGGTATTTAGCGGAATATCTTCTCTTGATATATTTAATCAATTTTAAGTAAAATATAATAAAAAGTTAATAATTATTAGCCTTTATCTTGACTTCCTCATAATTTCTATTATAGTGCAACGCTGATTACTATAATAAAAAATGAGGAAGCATTATGGCAATAACATCAATTTTTAATAAGTTACAAAATTTAATCCCACATAATACTTCTCCAAAGCCAGCCTCATATCTTGCTAACGATGAATTTGAGTTTATAACTTCTCCAAAGCAAACTACTAATCAAGAAGAAAATACTGATTTTTTAGCAGTGTTAGATAATTCGATTAAGCAGTATGAGGAAGAAAGTGCAAGATGTAATAAAAAAATAGTAGAAGCTCAAGCTAAACATCCTTTTTTAAATTCTAAAACAATCTTCCAAGAAGCAGTAAAAGGTCAGCCAGATACTCTAGGCACATAGTACAGCATAATCCATTAAGCTATTGCCAAACTATAACTTACTGCTTCAAAAAAATCTGTAAAATTATCGGCAGTTTTACGAATATAATTTTTTATCCTAAACCAATGATGCTCTATTGGATTTAGATCGGGACTATAGGTGGGTAATAATAAAATACTAGCTCCCACGGATTTTATTAACTCTTCTATCTTTTTACTTTTATGAAAGTTAATATTGTCCATTATTACCACTTGCCCTTGCTTTAATTCTTTTATCAAAAACTCTCTTACATAAGTTTCAAATAGCTCACTATTACAACTTCCTTCAAAAACTAAAGGGGCAATAATATCCTTATTACAGAGGGCAGCTATCATAGAAACCCTTCTTTTATGTTGAAATATTTTCTTACCGTAACATCTTGATCCTTTTTGACTCCACCCCTTTATAGGACATGCATTATCCTCTATGCCAGATTCGTCTAAATATACTAAATCTTTTCGTGGTATATCTTTTATTTTCTCTATAAATTCGAACCTGGCATTCTCATCTCTCTTGGGATGAATAAAAGTTTTTTTTATATGTGTAACCCAATTTTTGAATATATCTCCAAATAGTAGTAGGTGCATATTTGCCCGATACTTTCGCAAGCTCTTTTAAGCTCTTATCTTTATTATTATCGATAAACTCTTTAAATTCCTTTATGTCGCTTATCTTAATATTGTGACCTTTTTGATAATTCTCCTTAGGTTNACCCTACGATTTTTTAGAGAGGTTGTTGGCAGTATGGATACAAGGGTTGAAAATTAGTTAACAAAATAGTTCGCATTAGTTTTTTAGCGACGGTAACCGAGTGAAAAAAAGTGGATTTAATATGATCAAAACCATAAGTAAATAGTGAAAATAGTTGTTTTTCAACTGATTTATACTGTTTGATTGGTATTGGGTTGAGAGAGTTTTTTATTAAACCGTTTTTTACAATTAAAGCTGCTGCAATAGAAGTTACCACCAATAATTTTTGGAATCTTTCGGGATTTACCAAGTGGCTTTTTTCAATATCAAACCCACCACTTTTCAGGTGTTTGAACAATCTCTCAATTGACCAACGATATTTGTATAAAGCAAAAATATCCATTTCAACCGGAAAAGTAGAGATTAAAACCATTAGCTCGCCTTTATCATTTTTATAGGTAGAAAAAGTAACTTTATGGTGCCATAAAACACCTTTATAACTCTTATACTCCAAGGCTTTTAGGTTTTTAAACATTTCCCTAACTCGTAAAGTTTTTAAACCATTTTCTAGACGAATTTTATAATCACTCTTTGCGGGAATAACAAAATCTACTTTATTTTCAACTAAAAAATCCAACCAGTCTTTATTCATAAATTCTCGATCAGCAAGTAAATGTTTAATTTTTTTAGCCCCAAAGTTTTGTATAAATTCATGCAAAAATTCTTCCATAAACTCAGAAGAACATCCACCGCCATGTGTTAGACTCTGCCAGTAAATAGGCACTGACATTTTGCCAATAACTATACTTAAAAACAGTATATTGATATCTGATTGTCCGAATTGCCAATTTGTCCGATCCATTACAACTATATAACTTCCTTCGCCAAACAGGTTTAAAATACATTTTGCAACCTGTAAATAGTTGAAGGTAAATTCTCTAAAAAAACGGTATACTCTATGTATTTTTGACGATGCCTTGCTATTGCCGGATATTCCAAGCGATAAGCCTTTAAGATAGATGGAGCCGCCAGTCATTAGACTGATTATCATCGAGGATAAACATTTTANCCGATAATTTTACAGATTTTTTTGAAGCAGTAAGTTATAGTTTGGCAATAGCTTAATGGCTTATGCTGTACTAATTAATAACGAAATAGCCGATATAACAATAAAAAAAGATTTAGTATCAAGTGTTTCTAAAAACGATTTAGTATCACCGCTAGGTTTTTTCAATAAATTTACAGATTTTTCTAGTTGGGTAATTATAAATTTTTGTTCTTCATCTAAGTCTGTACTTTTTAAAATCTTACTGAGTTTGTTTCTTTCAATGCTAACTTTAGCTTCTTTTTCTTTTTCATTTTTATAATCGGCAACAGAAATTATATGAGATAAAGCGTCTTCTAGTTCATTTTTAATTTTTGGAATTAACTCATTGTTACTATCTCTAAAAATATTAGTAAATTGTTTATATGTAGAATCAAAAACCTCCTTTACACTATTATCTCTAATTACGACTGAAAATTTAACTTTTTCGGCTAATTCTAATATTTGCCAATAAATATATGAATAAGAATTGTTTGAATAGAATCTATGCCTTTATTATGAATCCCTGGACATTCTATAATATTAATTCCACCTTCATCATCAGATATAAAAAAATTATTAACAAGCTTATATCCATTGTCTGCTTCATGATGTATTTTATTATTATATTTTGGTTTTTGTGCATGCAACGAGCGGTCTGCGTCTTCTTCTAATTTTTTTCTGCTTAAAAAACAACTAAGAGCAGTTACGCCCACTCCATTCATCCCTACCATTGCAATTAGTTTCTTTATACTACCTGTTTTAGTGATTTCGTTATGACTTTCTGCAATTAATTTTAAAAGCTCATTACCATCTTTTATCATTGTTCTTTCCAAGTGATGGAAATTTGCTAGAGGTTGTAAATTTTTATTTTCTATATTTATTGCTTCTGTTCTCTTTAAATATTTTCCTACAGAAAGCTCATCAAAAATATCTAAATCTTCAGGAACAAGCTGAAATTCTTGAGTATCATCAAACTTAGGAGAAATTTTTAACTCTGTTAGATTATGTTGATTATTATGTTTTATCTCTAATAAAGTTTTTATTCCAATATTAGTTATTGCTTTATTATTTACTAAAGAAAGTGTTGTGATTGTTTTGTTAAGCCTAAACACCTCAGCTAAAATTTTTACTTGCTCATCATTTATACCGCAATTATCCAAATATACGTACTTGATAGTCTTATTGTTCCTTAAATAATTTGCTATATATTGTACATCTTTTGTTATAAAGGTATAATTGCTGAAATCCAAAGTGGCTATAGGAATAAATTTCATAAGCCCACTATCTGGTTTTACTGATTTTTCATTGAATATAGCACGAGTATTATTAGAAAGCCAAGTTATAATATCTTCATATTTATAATCATCTATGATGGACTTACTTGGAGTTAATATATCCTTAATATTAATATTATGTAATTTATGTAAAATATTCGATTCTTCGAGAATATCTAAGCTTGGAGTGTTTTTTTGTTCCCAAATATTATTAAAATACTCCGTCAAAAAATCATTTATTTTTTTAAACCTCGTTCCTGTTTGGGACTCCCAAGTAGTGTACTGCCAACCGCCTTTATTTGATTACACATAATAATTGGACCTATAAATTATTTGCATTTATACAAATGAAAACATTTTTGATCTATAAGTTGAATAAATAAATATTAATATTACTTAAAAAATTTTCCTGAATAAGTAAATTTACAACAAGCATTTAAAGGCAAATTGGTAGAATTCTAAAGATAAGAAAGTTCTATTTTTTATATTGTAAAAAATTATTACTTTTATTTTAAAATTGAATTAGTAAGGGGATATTTAATATATTGTGAAAGGTAAAATTTGAGGTTATTTTTCTTTTGTAATTTTATCATACTCTTTAAGTTTGATAAGAATGGATTCTAGATTATCTAGCTTAATCATACATGGACCGTCACTTGGAGCGTTATCGGGGTCTTGATGTACTTCCATATACATACCGGCAATACCCACAGAAGTTGCTGCCCTTGCAAGTAACTCTACATATTTTCTTTCTCCTCCTGTACTACCTCCTAACCCTCCAGGCTGCTGAACGGAATGTGTCGCATCAAAAACTATAGGCACATTTAACTCCGCCATTATTGCAAGACTACGCATATCAGATACTAAATTATTATAGCCAAAACATGCTCCACGCTCAGTAAATAATATATTTTCTGTTCCAAAAGCTTCTAGTTTTGCTTTTACATTTCTCATATCCCAAGGAGCTAAAAACTGTCCTTTTTTTACTTTTACTATTTTACCGGTTTTCGCTGTAGCTTGCAGTAAATCAGTTTGTCTACATAAAAACGCCGGAATTTGTAAAATATCTACTACTTCAGCTGTTTCGATACACTGGCTCTCCGAATGAACATCAGTAACAATAGGACAACCAAATTCAGCTTTTACTTTTGATAAAATCCTTAAACCTTCCTCAATACCAAGCCCTCTAATCCCGCTTACAGAAGTTCTATTAGCTTTATCAAAAGAAGATTTATAAATAAACGGAATATCAAGCTTGCTAGTTAATTTAACAAGTCTCTCCGCCACAAACAAAGCATGATCTTGTCCTTCAATCTGACACGGTCCTGCAATTAGGACAAACGGTAAATCATTTCCTATTTTGATATTATTAAGTTTTACTACTTTTTGCATAATTCTTAGATTTAATTATTAAGTAAGGCACGGATTAATATTTCTCTGTTATATCAGTTACTGATTCATTTTCTATTAAGTCATTGTTAATTACTAATGTATAATATTTTTCTTTTATTGTTGTTAAATCATAATCACCATGATAATAACCTTCTAGGTTAATAATTTTTTTTAAATAAAAATTTACCTGCTCTGCTTCTAGCGGTTCATCTATATTTTTTATAATAGACGACTTAATATTAATTAAATACGCTTTTATTTTTTTTAATTCTTTAATAATTATAAAAATATCACTAGGTTTTGTTACTAATACTCCTACAAACAAAATTAATAATATTTGTGTTAAAGACATACTTATATTAGTTTCTTATGTTTATATTTTGGATTTAAACTACTTTCTCCGTTAGTACTTAGCGTATACTCATGATAATCTTGATAATTTCCTTCAAACCATGTAGCATTATTTTCTTTATCATATGATATAATATGAGTGGCTATTCTATCTAAAAACCACCTATCATGACTAATCACTAACACACAGCCTGCAAAATCTAAAATAGCATCTTCAAGTGCTCTTAAGGTATCAATATCTAAATCATTAGACGGCTCATCTAATAATATAACATTTGCTCCTTCTTTTAGTAATTTTGCTAAATGCACTCTGTTACGCTCTCCACCTGAAAGCTGTCCAACTTTTTTTTGTTGATCACCCCCTCTAAAATTAAAAGCTGCACAATAAGCTCTACTTTTAATTATTCTATTACCAAGCTGTAACTCCTCTAGACCTTCTGAAATTTCTTCCCATATAGTTTTGCTATTATCCAAATGATCACGTGATTGATCAACATAACCTAATTTTACTGTTTGACCAATTTTAATAGAACCGCTATCTGGTGTTATTTTATCTGTAATAATATTAAATAAAGTAGACTTACCTGCTCCATTTGGTCCAATAATTCCTACAATAGCTCCACGTGGAACTTTAAAACTAAAATCTGATAATAATATTTTATTGTTAAATTTTTTAGCTATATGCTCTGCTTCAATAACAAAGTCACCTAAACGAGGCCCATTAGGTATAATTATTTGAGTAGGGTCATTTTTTTGCTCTTGTTGTTTATTTAATAACTCTTGATATGCTGTAATACGTGCTTTATTCTTGGATTGTCTAGCCTTTGGAGTTTGACGAATCCATTCAAGTTCACGACTCAATTGCTTTTTTCTATCATCGTCTTCTTTACTTTCTAAAGCTATTTTTTTTTGTTTCTGTGCAAGCCAAGAACTATAATTTGATTCCCACGGTATACAATGTCCACGATCTATTTCTAATATCCATTCTGTAACATTATCTAAAAAATAGCGATCATGGGTGATTACTATTACAGTACCTTCATAATGCTTTAAATAAACTTCAAGCCAAGAAACTGACTCTGCATCCAAATGATTTGTAGGTTCATCAAGTAACAACATATCAGGTTTCTCTAGAAGCAATTTACATAAAGCTACTCTTCTTTTTTCTCCACCGGAAATTTTTGTAATATCTGCTTCTTTTGACGGGCAACGTAAAGCAAGCATTGCAATTTCTATTTCGCGTTCTAGATTCCATCCATCACAATTGTCTATTTTTTCTTGCAATTCTGCTTGTTTATCAAAAAGCTTTTGCATTTCTTCATCAGTGATTTCAGCGGCAAATTTATTACTTATATCATTAAATTCATCAATAAGTTTTTTCTTTTCATGAAGGCCTTCTATGATATTTTCAAAAACATTTTTACTAGCATCAAGATATGGTTCTTGAGGTAAATACCCTATTTTTGTACCAATTTTAGCTGTTGCTTTACCTTCAAACTCTTTATCAATACCTGCCATTATTTTTAATAAAGTTGATTTACCTGCTCCATTTGGACCTATTATACCAATTTTAGCTCTTGGTAAAAATGATAAATTTGTTTCTTTTAAAATTCGTTTACCGTTTATAATTTTGCTTAAACCAACCATTTCATAAACATATTGATATGACATAAATTACTTATTTCCTTATATTATTATTTTACACTGATAGATTTTACTACTGCATTGTATGAATTTATTGCTCTATGCTCATATAATTCAAAATCAGATATGTAATTTTTGTTATTGTTTTCTTGTTCAGATATTTAATTTGCCAAATCTTAAGAAATAAAATGCCGAATACATGCTTTAATTTTAGCAGCTTGAGGATTATAGGTTTTATATCTACTAAATTTATTTCATTCAAGCTTATTGATGATTTTTTCATATGCATTTTAATTTAACTTTAATAGTATCAAGTCTAATTCTTCCAAATCTTTATAATGAAATATTAATTTTCCACCTAATAGATAATTTTCTATTGTTATTTTTATACCAAACTTTTCTGATAAAACTTTTACTAATAGTTCTAGATCATTGTCGGTAGTACTGTCCTTTAAAAAATGCTTTCCTACTTTGCTATTATTGTTAGGAGATTTTGTATACTCATTTTTATACCATTGTCTTACTAGCTCTTCTGTTTGGCGTACATTTAAATCATTATTTATAATATGATCGGCTATTATTTCTGCATGTTCATGATTTATTAAACATCGAGCTTGACCCATACTTAGTATATTTTCATTTACTTTATCTTGAATAGATTGCGGTAAATTATTAAGTCTTAACAAATTAGCTATATGACTTCGACTTTTGCCAAGCCTCTCAGCTAATTTTTCTGCTGTATAATTAAAATTTTCTACTAGATATTTAAAGCCACGAGCTTCTTCCATAACTGTTAAATCAGTTCTTTGTATGTTCTCAATTAGTGCTATTTCCATACTCTCTCTAGCATCTAAATTTTTTATAATTACTGGTATCTCTAAAACTTTTGCTAATTTACATGCACGCCAACGTCGTTCTCCTGCTATAATTTGGAAATTATTATCAACAATAATAGGCTGTAATAAACCATTATTCAATATAGAATCTGCTAATTCTTTTATTTTATCATATTCAAAGTTTTTTCTAGGCTGATTCTCATTTGGTCTTATTTTATCAATATTTATTATTTGTATTATTTCTGATTCTATAGAAATAACTTCTTCTCCAAGTAATGAAGATAATCCTCTTCCTAATCCTTTATTTTTCGCCATATCTTTCTAAGATTTCTTTTGTAAGTTCTATATATGCAACTGCTCCCGAACATTTATAATCATATATAATAGCCGGTTTTCCATATGAAGGAGCTTCAGATAGTTTAATATTTCTTGGAATAACGGTTTTAAATACTAATTCTCCTAAGCATTTCCTAACATCATCTTCCACTTGCTCAGTTAAACGATTACGCTTATCATACATTGTAAATAATATACCTGCAATCTTTATCTTAGGGTTTAATTTTTTCTCTACAATTTCAATTGTTTTTAGTAAATGGCTTAATCCTTCTAAAGAATAAAAATCGCATTGCATTGGAATCAGGACTTCATCACTTGCAACTAAAGCGTTTACCGTTAATAAATTTAATGAAGGAGGGCAATCAATAATTATATAATCATATAATATTTTTATTTTTTCCAATAGTTTCATTAAAACATATTCTCGGTCCTTTAATTTTGTTAAATCTAATTCAGCGGCAGATAGATTAGTGTTTGAAGTAATTATTTCTAAATTTGGTATATCTGTAGAAATTATTGCATCTTTCAAGTCTATTAAATTTGTTAATACCTGGTATATAGTATTTTTGCGTTGTTGCTGACTAATTCCAAAACCGGTACTACTATTCCCTTGAGGATCAAGATCTATAACTAAAATTTTTTTATTTACAGCAGCAAAAGCTGTAGCTAAATTTACAGTAGTTGTAGTTTTAGCTACTCCTCCTTTTTGATTAACAATAGCAATTACTTTCATATAATTTTTGTTAAATTACTAACTTCTAGAATCTTCCCTTCTTTAAAAGTAATACTTTGATGTATTAAATAATCAAATAACCAATTCTCTTTAGCGTCTACTATTTCAGTTAAATAATTTTTTCCTTTTAATAACAAAAATTTTTCTTGTACTGAAATATTTTTTATACAATTAAATATTGTATTTAAGTTAGAGAAAGCTCTACAAGTTAATATACTACAATCTATCTCTACTTTTTCTATTCTTTGATTGATTATTTGTATGTTATTATTTGATATCTTTGATGCTTTTTCTAAAAATATACATTTACGTAAATCAGCTTCTATTAAACTTACTTTCGCTACACCTGCTATAGATAATACTATACCGGGAAAACCGCAGCCGCTTCCTATATCAACCAAGTGTATTTCTTTATTATCAATATATTGTATTAATTGTAATGAATCTAGTATATGACGTTGCCAAAAATTATGTATACTATTATCCGATACAAGATTGATTGCTTTATTCCATTTTTTAACTAACCTTTGAAAAATTTCTAACTGTTCAATTATTTCATGTGGAACTTCCATCACTATATTTAGTTTTTAAATAAATTATAATAGCCGTAATTGCTGCAGGTGTAATCCCTGGAATTCGACGCGCTACACCAATAGTAGCTGGTTTATGGTAAGAAAGTTTTTCCTGTATCTCTAATGATATACTAGGTATTTTAAAATAGTCAATATTTTTAGGTATTGACTGCATTTCCTCATTTTGAAACAAGTTAATATCAGCGTATTGTCTAGTTAAATATGAAGCATATTTAGCTTCAATATATAACAACTGTAAAATATTACTATTAATTTCTTGAAGCTCAGGGAAAATTTTAATAGCTTGTTCAACAGTAAAATTAGGTATTTTAAATAAGTCTAATACTGTTTTATATGTACCATCCTGTGCAACCTGTATACCCATTTTAGCAAGTTTACTAGTAGTTAAAGATAATGTTTTTAATAAATTTCTTGTTTTTTCTATATTTTCACATTTTTTTGTGAATATTTTTTTACGTTTTTCTGATACAACTCCAATGTTTATCCCTAATTCCGTTAAACGTAAATCAGCGTTATCTGCTCTTAAAGATAATCTATATTCTGAGCGGGAGGTAAACATACGATAAGGCTCCGTAGTGCCAAATATTGTTAAATCATCTATCATTACCCCAATATAACTATTTGCTCTTGTTAATATAAAAGGTGGTTGATTTTTTACTGACAAAGCAGCATTAATACCTGCAACTATACCTTGCCCCGCTGCCTCCTCATATCCTGTAGTACCGTTAATTTGTCCAGCAAAATATAGCCCGGTTATTTTTTTTGTCTCTAACGTAATACTTATTTCACGTGGATCAACATAATCATATTCTATAGCATAACCTGGACGTAAAATCGTTGCATTTTCTAATCCTGGAATTGTTTTTATCAATTTTTGCTGCACCTCTTCAGGCAAAGAAGTAGAAATACCGTTTGGATAAATTGTGTAATCATCTAACCCTTCAGGCTCTAAAAATATGCGATGTTCTGATTTTGTACTAAATCTAACTATTTTATCTTCTATAGAAGGACAATATCTTGGTCCTATTCCTTCTATTTGTCCTGAATACATTGCAGATTTATCAAGATTCTTACGTATAATATCATGAGTTTCAGGGGTGGTTTTAGTTATAAAACAATTTATCTGAGGAACATTAACAATATTTGTTAATTCAGAAAAAGGACGAGGAGTTTTATCGCCTGGCTGTAAAACTGTTTTACTATAATCAATAGTACGCCCGTCAATTCTAGGCGGCGTGCCTGTTTTTAAGCGAGCAAGTTTAAATCCTATTTTTTTTAATGTATTTGACAATCCATAAGAAGGTTCTTCATCTACTCTACCGGCAGGAATTTTTGTTGAGCCGATATGAATAAGACCTGATAGAAAAGTACCTGTGGTTAATATAATTTTTTGACAAGGAATTTTGCTACCGTCATTTAAAATAACTGCTTCAACTTTAGAAGATTTAATTTCTATATCTTCCACTTTTCCGTATAATATATCTAGATTAGAGTAATTTGTTAATATTTGATACATTGCTTTTTTATAAAGCTTTCGATCAGCTTGAGCACGAGGTCCCCAAACTGCCGGTCCTCTAGTTTCATTCAGCATTTTATAATGTATGCCTGCCTGATCTATTACATAACCCATTAATCCATCAAGTGCATCAATTTCTTTAACTAATGTGCCTTTTGCAATTCCACCGATTGCCGGATTGCAGGACATTTCACCTAAATTTTCCGGTTTTAACGTAATTAAGAGAGTAGAAACTCCAAGACGTGCAGAAGCAGCTGCAGCTTCTGCTCCTGCATGCCCACCGCCTATAACTATTACGTCATATTTTAGCATTAATTATTCTATAATTTCAGATTTATTAAAGAAAAATTTGATTTCTCTTTTTGCACTATTTTCACTATCTGAACCATGAATACTATTAGCTTCAATTGATTCACCGAAATCTTTTCTAATAGTTCCGGCTTCAGCTTCCGCAGGATTAGTTGCTCCCATAATTTTACGATTTAAAGTTATAGCATCTGTACCTTTAAGAACTTGAAGCACTACTGCTCCTGAAGTAATATATTCAACTAAGCTATTAAAAAACGGTCTTGCTCTATGTTCATCATAAAAACATTCTGCTTCATATTTAGTTAAATACTTCATTTTCTGAGCTACTATTTTTAAGCCTACATTTTCTAGATAAGTATTAATTTGCCCTATTTTGTTCCTTTTAATAGCATCAGGCTTAATCATTGAAAAAGTATATTGTATTGTCATTTTGTAACCTATTTATATAATTATTAAATTTATTTTTTAGCTGAACGATTCCATGTTAAAGCAAATAAACCGCCTCCTATAAGAGCAGAAATACTAAAAAATACAAACACCCCATTCCAACCGTAATTATCGCTAATCCATCCTACACCGACCCCCGCAATGGCTGCTCCTAAATAACCAAATAATCCTGATAATCCGTTAGCAGTACCAACAGCCCCGCGAGTACTAAAATCTGCAGCTGCTATACCTACAAGAAGCTGTGGTCCTGAAACAAAAAAACCTATTAAAGAGAGAATTACAATACTTAATAATTCGCTCTGAATAGGTATTTTCCAGAACAAAAGCAACAATAAGCTAAGCGATACCATACATATGGCAGCAACCGGTCCCCGACGTCCTTGAAATATTTTGTCCGATAAAAAACCTGCTATTAATGCTCCGGGAATTCCTATCATTTCATATAAACCGATTTGTAAACCTGCATTTGCAAGACTTATATTACGTAAATCTCTTAAAAATGTCGGTGCCCAATAAATTACACCGGAGCGTATTATATAAACAAACATGTTAGCTAGACAAACATACCATATTAGCTTGTTACAAAAAACCATTTTAAGTAATTGCGGGGTTAATAGCTTTTCATAATCACCTATGGATTCAGGTGGATATTCTTTATATTCTTCCACGGTAGATAAGCCTACTTCTTTTGGAGAATGACGAAGCCTATTATATAAGAAAAGCGATACTATACAAGCAACTACACCGGGAACGAAAAAAGCAGCTCTCCAATCAAATTTATCGATTAAATAACTGCAACTTATCATAGCAAGGGCCCCACCTATTTGGTTAGAAGTTGCTCCCATAGCCCATTTAGTTCCGAGTTCTTTTGGAGCAAACCAGTGAGTAAGCATTTTTGTTGCAGGAGGCCACCCCATAGATTGAAACCAATTGCTAGCTATCCATAAAATTCCTATAAGCCATAAAAAATCTGAAAAGCCTATTAGAATAGTAATGATCCCAACAAGTAAAAGCCCTAATACCATAAATATACGTGCATTAACTTTATCACTAATAAAGCCATTACAAACTTTACTAACTCCATACATTATAGAAGAAGCTGTTAATATCCAACCAATTTGTGTTTTAGTGACACCGAAATATTCTCTTATAGCAGGAGTTGCTATGTTAAAATTCTGACGACAAAAATAAAAAGTTGCATAACCTATAATAATAGAATACAAAATTCTTACTCGCCAACTATTATATTTTTTTACATATGGCGATCTTGGAGTTTTAATTTTGGATTTTGTATTTGTCATATTATAAACTCATAGACTAAAAAAAAGCAAGCTTCTAAGAAACTTGCTTTTTTTATAATATTAAATTTTAACAAATTTTATTTTTCGGTTTTATTTACCAAAACTTGATACTCTTTATTTAAACCTTTAACGGCATATACCCATAATATTACTATTACAAAGAATATAGAAGCAAAATATGGTGTTGCCTCAACAAAGCCGAATGCAGGAAATAAAATAAAGAATGTAGACTGAATAATAGCACCGCCTGATTTACCGAATCTTCCACCGATAACTTCAACGGCAGCTTGTCCCTTTACTCGTAAATCTTTATCAAGCGGAATATATGCCATATTTTTAGTAGCATCAAATAAAGAATATTTTACACCTTTACTTAGAACATTCTGGATCATACCAATCATAACCGCAAGTGCTAAAGGACCTGAAGCAAGAATTCCGGTTAAATACATAGCAATAACGCTATCAAAAAAGATAAAAGCAAAAAATGCAGCACCGGTAAGTAACATCATTAAAGGAGTAATCATTGCTGCAGTCATCCATGATACTTTTCTTAAGATATTACTGCCTATAATCATAAAGGCAATGGCAACCCATCCTTGATAGAATTGGAATTTACCCATATATATGGTGTAAGCTTCTTTTGTTGGATATAATTCTTTTACTTTTGACTTCCACACTCCTTCAACTAAATTTACGGAAACACCGTAAGCAATAAGGAGTAGAGCAATATAGCCCACATACTTAGAAGTAAAGATCATCTTAAAGCTTTCCATTAATGACATTTTAGCTTTAGCTTTCTTCTCTTTTACCAGTAGAGGATCATAAAGACGTGGATCGGTTAGAACGTTTTTGTTCATCCATCTATATGTTAATATCACTGCAAAACTACTTATTATCATTATAACAAATAACGGAACAAATTTTAAATGTTCTGCAACTATTTGAGTTTTTTCATGTAAGAAATATCCAATAATTACGGAGGTTACAGGTAACGCTAAATTAGCAAGCAAACCAAACATTGAGTAAAAACGTTTAGCTTCATCGGTTTTAGTAATTTGGTTAGCAAATTGCCAAAATAATAAACTAAGCATCATTGTTCCCCAAAGCTCTGCCATAGTATAAAAAGATGCAAAACTCCATTTTCCGACTATTCTTATAAACCATTTAAAATTAGGATATGCTAAACTTAAAGATTCTATAGTTTCAGGATCAGGATGAACTAAATCAGGATAAGGGTATAGAACAAATGCAAATAATGCAAAATACCCTAGGAAGAATGAAGTAATAACATAAAACACGTTTTCTTGCTTTAAAATATCACATAGCTTAACATAAATTACCATAGCAATTACTGCAGAAGGTAATACTATATATGTTTTTAAGAAACTTATCGCTTCTGCCCCTATATCCGTTACTACAAACCCGTCTTTAATTGAGCGAAGAGTTGAGTAGTTTAATAAAATACAAAACATCATAAACGCCATAGGAAGAAACTTCTTATTTTCATATCTTTCTATAGGCCAAATTATTTTTCTCAGTTCCGAGAGATAACTATCACTTTTGGGGGTACTCATAAATTAAATTTTTCTATTTATTTTGAAGATAAGTATTATACTAAAATATGTTAGAAAAGTCAAACTTGATGATTTTTACTCAATTGAAATTAAATAAAATGATAAACTTCAAGACTAAGTAAACAAAGTGAACATAATCTATTTAAAAATCAGTAGTAAAAAGTATGATAATTTATTTACTTGATTTTAATTTCTATCTATACTTATTAACTAAACTACATATAAAAATATTATGAATTTTAACGAAAAAAGAAAGTTATGAAACAGTTAGAGGAGCTTTCTCGATCATCGTATAGTTGGTGGGAGACGTGGCAAATTTTTAAAGGTTATTGGGCAACAGTTTCTGACGAAGAATCTTCTAATAATAATATTCTTCATATAGTTGCAAAAAGTAGTGATCTAGCACTTCTTAAGAAAATATTAAATAACGAAGAGGGCATAGATATAAATGAACGAGATCAAAAGGGTTGGACAGCATTACATATAGCAGCTTATTTAGGAAACCTTGAAATGACGAAGTTTTTAGTAGAGGAAAAAGGAGCTGATATTAGTATAAAAAATGACAAAATCATACGGCAATGGATTTGAGCTTCAAATGTATTAATCATGAAATTGCAAAATATTTGATAACGCAAGGTGCACAAATACCGGCTAAACCTGTTAGTACCATTGATGTTCCTAGTTTACTTAATCATGCGGAAGGAAGATTATTACCTTATACAACAAAAGAATTTGCAATAGCTGAAAGTATAGAGATGAAACTACACCAAACAAAAGCTGAGATAAAACTGCATGAAGAATTAATGAATAATAAACTTGAGCCAGTATTTCAAGAAAGAAATTTTAATAGCGATTTAATAAATGAAATTATAACGCCTAATCACATTATAGTATTTGCTAATAAAAAAATACAAACACTACCAAGAGATTTTAAAGAAAATCCAAAGCTTTTCTCAGTATATATAAAAAATCTTTACTCTTTACAGGAATTTTTAGGAATTAATTCATATTTTGGAAATAATGAATTGAAGACTAATTGAGAAGAGGCATTAAATAACTACACAGGAATAAGAAATTTTAAAGATGCAAAGCTACAATGTAATCTCAAATTAAAGACTTTATGCACGCTTTCACTCATAAGTGATGCAACTTATGAAGATATTAGTTCTTTACCTAAATCTTTAAAAACAGAACTTACTAAAAAATATTTACCTGAAATAATCTATCCTACAAAAACACTTAAAGCTATTTCTTGGTCACAATATAGCTGTGAGATAGCAAAAATTTCATTATATTCTTTCAAAGCTTTATTAAGTGAAAATTTAAATCTTTTTTATATAGCATTGCTCAGCGGTGATTTAAATCTTACTAAAAAAATTTTAGAAATTGAGAATATTGAGGTTGATGCACCTGTGCATCAGGGAAAAACAGCGCTTCATATAGCTAGCTTAGATGGAAATTTAGAATTAATAAAATTTTTAGTAGAGCAGTGCTGACATAAATATAACTATTCCAAAAACAGAGTATGATAGTATTCTACATAATCAAGATGATAATACCGCCTAGGTACAGTAATCTCGGGCGTAGGCACTATTATAGAATTGAGTGTTAGCAAACTTGATTTGGATATGACCAAATATTTTCTTGAATTAGGTATGAAATTACCTCAAGTAAATACAGTAATATTAAAAGATTCAACAAATCCTAAAACCGGAAAAGAATTTTTTGAAAAATTAATTGAATATTATCAAGAGAAATATTTAGAAGATTCAAAATATCAAGCTATTTTAAATCAAATTAAAGATAGGCAAGCGGAGTTTACTAATGATAATGCTCCGGTTGAAACACTAGTAGAGCATTTATTAAGCCCTAATTTACAAGACGATAATAGTGATGAACCGGAAATTTTAGGTAATAACCAAACAGAAACAGAATATAATTAATAGGAGTGTTATTGATGAAAACATTATGGAATATTTCTTGGTCAAAATATAGTTGGTGGGAGACATGGCAGGTTTTGATAGCATCGCCAGTACATCTTTTAAACCTCAATGCAAATATTTTAGATATAAGTGTTAGTAGTAGAGATGTTAAACTTGTAAAAAAGGTTTTAGAAACTGAAGAAATATTTAATATTAATGTGTAGTAGTTGACATTTGATCTTACATTTAATAAAAATAATGTATTAAAAAATACAGATAAAAAAATGGAAGGTCACAATGAATCTAAATCAAAAAATAATAAAGCCAAAAATAGGTTTACTAGCACTAGCTAAGAGTCTTGGTAGTATATCGTCCGCCTGTAAAGCAATGGGATATAGTAGGGACAGTTACTATAGGTTCAAAGAGCTATATGAAACTGGGGGAGAAGAGGCGTTATATGAGATTAGCAGGAAGAAGCCAATTATAGCGAATAGAGTTGATCCAGCAGTAGAGGGAGCAGTATTAGATATGGCAATAGAATACCCAGCTTATGGTCAGATGAGAGTATCAAATGAGCTTAAAAAGACTGGTATTCTTGTATCACCTAGAGGAGTGAGATCTATTTGGCTACGTAATGATTTAAATAATATCAATAAAAGACTTAAAGCATTAGAAGCAAAGATGGCTCAAGATGGTATTGTTCTTACCGAGGCTCAGTTACAAGTATTAGAGAAACGGCGTAGCGAAAAAGAAGCCCATGGAGAAATAGATACGCAGCATCCAGGTTATTTAGGGTGTCAGGATACATATTATGTTGGTAATTTTAAAGGTATAGGCAAGGTTTACTCTCAGGTATTTATTGATAGCTATACTAGGGTTGTGGATGCTAAACTATATACTGATAAAACAGCTCTCACCGCTGCTGACATGCTTAATGATAGAGTGTTACCATGGT
>NIPM01001175.1:0-25374 GCA_002738285.1 Holacanthella duospinosa | reverse complement strand
AATCTAAAAGTCTTGATATTATTAGTATATTATTAAAGGCGTAATTAAACAAAATTCTAGTGTCTCTTTGCGCGGAAGGCCCTAATACTAGGTTGGTATCTTTGTTTTCCTAAAGAAATAGTAGATAGCTCTACTTTTTAGACCATTCAACATCTTCTTCATAGGATATAAAAGTTAGGAATTGACCTTGTTCTTTTAACTCTGTTCCTATTTCTAATAAATTTTATAATGTGATTTCGTTCCCATCAAAGTGCTTATAAATATGTTTTGCCATTCCACTTTTTTCGAGAAAATACCAAATATTAAATAATTTAATTTCATTATCATTCTTTGAATTTTTAACCGATTTAAATACTCTCCTGTCTAATTCCCGAGTTTGGTGTAATTGGAATTCTGTTTTGAAATCAAACAAAAGCAAAAATTGTAAAATATAATTTAAAATATAAATAACAAATAATTGAATATTTTTATAGATAAAATATTTCAATACTCATCAATATTTAAAACCATGATTAGATTTATTTAGTCTTATCGCTGTAATTAATCAAAAAATGCATATTCTGAGGTTAAAAATTCGGCTTATGTCATAAACATGACAAAAGTACGTATTTATATAAATTTGAGGAGGATTCGTGTTTTTCATATATTTTATACAATTATAGAGGAGTTTGCTGATTGATTTGAGTATCTGTTTCCTAGACCTAAGTAAAGACTGCGACTTTGATATCTAATAACCCAGGTGAAATAAAAATAAATGAGAGTTAAAATAAATTTTATACGGAAAACTTAATCAGTGAATTTATTCTTCTATCATAGGCTCTACTAAAATTATTTCATATATGATTTCATTGTTCAAGTGTTATAATAATTAGACTCTAAATATAACCCGAAAGAAGTTTATTTAAAAAATGCCAATTTACTCAATCTTTTCTTTCATAGCTCTTTGAAAAATTCCTGTATACAATTTGTATACCAAATATATTATAGAAGAGACAGAAGATAACAATAAGGTTCCAGCAAAACAATAAACATCTAGCAAATTAGATTTTATGTAACTCATTCTTGATTCTGCACTTAAATATTCTTCCATATAGCATTTTTTGTCATATTTTCCTTCTGTTTTGCATATAGAAGTTTTGATGGAAAACTCTTCAATAAAATTTGCAGCTTCAAATCTTCTTCGATTAGAGAAAGACATGATTTTCTTTAGTTTCAAAACATTGATGTTATCTTGATTTCGAATCAATTTCTTTATCATTTCTAAAGTATTTTCTGTAGTTATTTCATGTTTATCAAGATATTCTCCAATCTCCATTTCTTCGGCTTTCTTAGTGTTTCTATTTTGATCTCCAAAGAAAGGCATGGCCAAAATTTTAGTTCCACTTTCAAAGGCTTCGAAAAAAGACTCGAGACCACCATGAGACCAGAATACTTTCACATTATCATGATTGAGAAGAGGAACTTGAGGAGCCCATTTTGTGATGATAACATTTTCATCATTCATTATGGAATCTACATTGATCATTTCATTTCCAACATTTATTATTTTTGGGAAGTCTTCTTTGTCGTTTATAGGTAACCCCCATATAACACCATCGATGACGTTATTTCTTAGACCAAGATATATAATTTTCAACATATCTCCGATTAACTCTTCAGATAATGTGACAATAGAGCCAAAAGCTATATATATGACCTTTCTGTGATTTTTCAGAAAATTTTCAAATAAAGGCTCCAAATCTGTCTGTTTAGGAGAAAGTATAGGCCCAACTACTTTAAAATTTGCAGGTAAAGACCTCGGGCTTTCAAATCCAAAGAAAGTATTCGCTATTCCTATTGTATCTTTCCAATAGTTTAAAGGACTTCCTGTAGTATGTTGAGCTCCAACTAAAGAACGTTGTTCATTTATCCTTTTGAGAGTATTTGCCCAGGCGTTATGGAACATGATTGGTTTGGTAATTGCATGGTGGAATCTGCCTATAAAGGACATGTTTTCGATTGTTAGAGGATGATATTGTAAAGATGTGGTTATCGTAGAATCTTTAGAGATTCCAGGAAAATCTAGCGATTGATATCCCAATACCAAAGGTAGATTTAAGCTTTTGACAGCATCGATACAAGCCAGGGCAAAGAAATCACAAATAGTTAAATCGGGTTTAGATTTGGATAATATAGCTTGAATAAGTCTGAAATCTTGAACGTATCCAGCGTCAGCTAACAATTGCATATCTTTAATTGCTTCATAATCGTTCTTTTTCTTCTTTGTCATCTCGATCATCTTGTCTTTAGACATAGCAGGCTTAAACCTTTGATTTCCCAAAGAAATAGTAGTGAAGTTATATCTTTTAGCCCATTGAACATCTTCTTCGTAAGACATAAAGGTTAAATCGTGTCCTCTTTCCTTCAATTCTGTGCCTATTTCTAGCAAATATTTATAATGAAACTTCGTCCCCAGCAAAGCCCCAATAAATATATTCTGTTTTTCTACTTTTGAAGAGCAGATTCCAAGGATTAAATAACTTAATTTCATTTATTAACTTTCAAGCATCAGTTCATTTAAATACTCACACGGGTAATTTTGCTTCCGCATTTAGTATGATTGTAATTCCGTAACAATGTTTTTTGGTCTGAAATCATTCGGAATGCTCGAAGAATAAATCAAAAACAGTTAAATATATTCCTAATGATATGGATTAACTAATAAAAAGAAAACAATAAATAATTCTCTATGCCGAAATGCGTCGTTGAATGTTCTTGAAAATTAGAAAAAGTGTTCTGGATTATTAAGCTTGTTTATTGTAAAGTCTAAAAAATTAAAATTCATAGAATAGTTTATAATAGTGTTTAGAGTAAAATAAATGGATTTATGATTTATTTTGATCATATATATGGCACAAAATTTTTGAAGCCTCGGTTATAATTCTTTCATATTAGTGCATCATAGTGAAAATAGGTTGAGGAAGCAACTAAAATAGCAAGAAATATAGCTAAGAGATATTTTATGGATAGTAAAGTTGATAAATACATAAATTTATTTTCATTCTTACTATTTTATGCATTCAAGAAACTAAAATTCCTCGACCAATTAGAATTGAATTATGTAAAAAAATTTTGTGCCATATTACGCCGTTTTACGCAAAAAGGTAAGCGACTTTTAATTAATAATAAATAAGCAAATTAATATCTAGTGCCAAGATTTATATATAATATTTTCTATAAATTAAGCTTTATTTTTAAAGCATATTTGTTTAAATTACTATAATGGATAACTTACAAAAATTCAATAACCGATAAAGAACAACGTGTATTTATCAAATTTGGAGTAATTCTAGGCCACAGTTCGGGAATAATACACAAAGAATTGGTTAAAACGATAGGAGAAAAGGGCTATAAATATAATACAGTGAAAAATATGGTTTCTAAGTTTAATAAGTGCCAAAATTGCGTTGAAGACACTAGAGGAGGCGATACAAGTAATCATTTAATAAAAGAAAATGCAATTGAGAAAAGTAAAGAATATCTTGCTCAAAGTAGAGTCTGGTCGTCCTCGAGCTTTCCATGTTAGTAAAGTGTAGCAAAGCTACTGTTTATCGGTATTTAACAGAAGATTTACAAATGAAGAAATTATTGAGCAAATGTGTTCCTCATTTTCTCACACAGGAACAAAGAGAACATAGAGTATTAGCATGTAGATATAATTTGGAGCAGTTATCAAAACAGAAAACCCTAATAGGCAGAACATTGGCTATAGATGAAACTTGGCTTACTTTATATATGCAACCTCAGCGTGACCAGTCTCGATTTTGGAGAACTAAGGACGAAAGCCCACCACAAATTGTAGCACAATCAAACTATCAGAGAAAAAGAATGCTTATACTAGCAATGGATTATAATGGTGTTGCATATTGGAAGCTTTGTACACCTAAAGAGACGGTAACTTCGGAAGTCTATATAGGCTTTATTAATGAAGTTTTACTCAAATGGCTACCTTATAAGAAATTCAAGTATCCTATGGTTTTACAGGATAATGCAAGACATCATAAATCAAAGCTTGTAATGGGTTTTTTTGATGATAACAAAATCCGCACTTGGTATCATCCTCCATATATTCCAGATATAAGTCCAGCTGATTTTAATTGTTTTTGTAAATTAAAGAGGAAGTTAAGAGAAAATGTTTATGACAATTGGGAAGATTTGGAATTACAACTAGAGAGTATTATCCAGGAACTTAATATAAAGGGTCATATGAATGGTATTCAGCAGCTAGCTGAAAGATGGAGCGATTTAATAAAAGTAGAAGGTTCATATACATAAACTACAAAGTTTCATCTTTTTATATCTCATAATAAATTTTTTCCTTTACCTCTTTGCGTGAAACAGCGTAATAAAACAATAGAGGCGTATCGAAATTGTTTATCATCAATTTGATTTTGACTGAAGTTTTAAAATTTAGATATTTTTAATAATACAAACCTACCAAAAGAAGATAAAAACATTTTAATTCAATTTATCCGGATCATTAAACTCATATTTTATCTGAAGACATTAATTTAAAGCAGGTTAATTAATCCTGAATCCTAATCACGGATAAACCTCGTGAGTGCTATTTAAACTTCTAGCAATTCTACGAGACCTAAAAATGAAATTGATCAGTTTCTTGATTTCTTTGATCCACTCTATCAGTGAAGGACAGCATAAGATATTTATGTGCGCATTAACAGCTACAAAGTCTCATTACAAATATTTGATGGAGATTGGTGTCGAATTGAAGGATAGAGGGCATAATTTGACACTTATGTCGTATGAAAAAGATGTTAAATGGTCTAAGAAATATGGTTATGGAACTATTTCTTTAGGTGATAAAGCAATGAGTCTAAGCCTTCTCAAAAAGATGTCAAAGGCACCGGATGACTATGAAATGATCAAGGCATTTGGAAGCGAGTTTAATGTTAGTTATGAAGAAGACTTTATTAAGATCGAAAAAGCACTTGTCCAAAATAAGCCTAATTTAGTTATATGTGATTTTTGTGCTATAGCTTGTATTGATGCTGCAAAAAAACTTAAACTTCCGTTGATATTAGGATTTCAAGCCATAGATTTACCAGGCATTTATGATAATAGATACCTAACCTCTTCTTTTGATTATTATCCTTTGACTACAGAACATCTATCATTCTATGAACGATTTCAACAAGGAATTATCAAACCAATGAGAATCAATTATGCCTGGAAGGAGTCATTGCAACAAATGAATGAAAAGAGAATAAGATTAGGAGCTCCTACAACTTCAGGCAACATAATGAATTATTCTAAAGACACCGTCGCGATAGCCAACACATTCTTCGGATTTGACAAACCAAGAACTTTACCAGCAAGCTTCAAAGTTATTGGACCTATCTTATCGCCAAAAGAGCCATTAAAAGATACAAAATTCATCAACTTCTTAGATCCCAGAAAAAAAGTACTTTATATTGCCTTTGGTTCGATTGCTATTATGGATGAAAATGAGATCAAAGAGATAATCAAAACTATTTATAAGGGACTACAGGACAAAGTTATCGATGGCGCTATATGGACGATATCAAAAACTCCAAAGGAAAGATTCCCAAAAACCCTTAAGATAGAAGCCGAATTGGTCGATATTGAATCATTTTTGAAGAATGAAAATATATTGATTTCACAATGGTCACCACAAGTTCCCATCTTAAATCATAGTAATGTCAAAGTATTTTGGTCTCACGGTGGTCTGGAATCTTCGTTTGAAGCAGTTGAAAGTGGTACCAAAATGTTGCTAATGCCATACTTTGGCGATCAAAATCGTAATGCAAAGAAATTAGAAGAGATGGAAATAGGGAGATACATTGATCGAACGAAGATGAATTCCCTCAATAACATAAGGTTGATTAAAGAATTGATCAACTCTCCTCTTAGTTCTACTAGCTTGAAGTTTATAAAATTGATGCAATTTACTGATCGAAGAAGAATCGAAGCAGCTGATTTTATTGAGGAATTTTCGATCAAATCTTCTATTTGTAGATCCAAGGAGATGGATAACAGGAATTGTGAAATGGAAGAATATTTAAGTGCAGAAACGAAAATGAATTATTTCAAATCTAATTTGTTGGATGTTTATTTGTTTACTGCTGGTTTGATCTTGTTGATAATCGGTTCTAGTGTGTTTATATTCTACAAAATTTACTCAAAAGTAAAGATTATAGTATCTAAACAGAAAATTCTTTGATTTTTAATAAAAGATTATAAACATAGATTTTTGGTGGAAATTGCAAGCAATGTGGCTATTTATTTTCTCAAATCGATTTTAAAACAAAAAATTGAATCAATTATCTCATGAATATATTCTTTCCTTTCAATTGGTATTTTTACAATTGGAAATGATGTAATTAAGGTTGATTATAAATAAGAACAATCAACTAAAATTTAGAAAAATGACGAAATATATGTTAGAACAAAACTTTAACTTCTCCATAAAACCGATATTCCCAACCAATTATCTCAATATCAAGACTGGTAAAATAAAAATAGATCAAGCTAGCTTGATGAATTATGAATCATATATTGTAGAAAAGAGTATATATTTATTCGTATCTTCTACCTTCTGTTTATTATGGTGCCTTTAAAAATAAATTGAAAGTTTGCAAAATTTATTCTTTTTTCAAACAGAAATGTCAGCGATTGACGTCACAAAGTGAAGAAGTTGAATAATAAGATTGTAATTAAGCAGAAATAGAATCTAATGTTTGGTTAACTCAGTTACATTTATTAGAATTTCAATTTTAACAAGACAAATTAAACCTATAAAGCCATTGGTCTAAGGTAAGAAACGGCTTTCGGTTAATTTCAAATTGTATAAAACTAAAATAGGCAGCCTTCTTGGCTCAGTTGGCAGAGCGTCCGCCTATTAAGCGGAAGATCCAAGGTTCGAATCAGCCAGGAGGCATGCAGCTGTTTAAGTTTTAACTTTTAATCTGGATCCATGAGTTTCTGTTTCAATCGGAACGAGCGAGAAACAATACAAAGTAATTGATTAAATCTTATCTTATAAAATAGAATAGATCTAAAACCTTATGGACTATTATAAATATCCCCTTAGTTTGTAGTTTCTTTAATGTTTTGGTTCTTATGGTCTGTGGTTTTATCTGAAAAAATCTTCATTAATTCATTGTTTGGCAGCAAATCACATTTCAAATATTTGTTAGAAATCGAAAAACAGCTACAAGAAAGAAGACAGGTGATTGAGTACGTATCCTATCAACATAATACTGATTATGTCAATAAAAATACTATCATTAAACTCAAGTCGTAAGGGCGAAGAATGTATTGCCAAAGAAATACTTCGATAATTGGTCTCAAATTAATACCGAACATCAAGGAAATAGATATATAGGTAAAGCAATACTCAATGATTACAGGGAAATATTTCAACAACTGGAATTAATTTTTAAAAGAGAGAAACCAAATTTAATTATATGTGATTTTTTTGCTCTCCCTTGTATCGATGCTGCTAAGAAATTAAATTTATCATTGATTATAGATAGGTCATCAATCAACAGATAATAATTGTATTCTTTCCCCTATAATTTTAAATTTTTTTAGATTTTGCTCATTCTAATTACATCACAAATAGTCCTACTTACATCTCGACTTCTATGAATGAATTAGAGTTAATGAATCTATTTATCATCCGATTTATTATTGGTATAGTTGGCTTCCAATCATGAGCAAACTTAATCATTTAAGAACCGAATTAGGAGTCCCAACAAAATCATTTGATCCATTTAGTTATCATAAAAATACGTTGATTATTTCAAATTCTTTTTTTGGCTTTGAAGTAATTCTAGATCAATTTATTTTTTTATAGAGACCTCGTTCATTGCGCTCGAATATCAAAATAATTGGTCCAATCTTAACAGAATTGGATATAAAATATAAATACTTTCTAGTTAATAAGAATCAGGTCCTTTATATCGGGTTTGGTTCGCTGGTTTCTCTTTATCAAAACGAAGTAGAGGCCATCTTAATCTCTCTATTCCAATTAATCAAGGAAGGCATTATAGATGGTGTTATTTGGAGTCTATCAGAAACTAGTCAAAAGAATATACCTACAACCACCAAGGTTAATCATAATATTACGATTAGCAAAGATCAGTTACTTCAACGCAAAGACATAATTGATAAGTGGACTAATCAGATTAAAGTTTTGGAGAATGCTAATGTTAAATCATTCTGGTCTCATGAATGTTTTGAGTCTCTATTAGATGCTCTGAGGTCTAAAACCCAAGTTTTGACAACACCATTCTTTGGTGATCAATTTCGAAACGCTCGTAAAATGGTATAATTAGGAACTGGTAGTTATTTAAACAAAGTTGATATGATAGATCCGACAAAAACTATGGTTTCTATTAGAAATTCATTGTCTCAAAACAGGCTAAATAATTTGAAATCTGCTCAATTTCAATTTCGTTTCTCTTAAAGAAGATTAATGGAAGCTACTGATTTAGTGGAGGAGTTCGCAATAAAAGCCTATGAATGTAGATCTATGTTTGGAAATGAAAGTAGATGTGAAATGAGTGAGCATTTAAGTCCAGATAGCACTATGAATCTAATCAAAACTAATTTAATCGATGTCTATTTGTTTATTTCTATCCTAGTATTTGCTGTTGTATCTATATTGGTTTATTTTGTTTTTAGTGCTTTGAGTTGGAATAAAATCAAGTTGGATTAGTTTCATTAAAACTCTTTAGTCTTATTCCCATCTTGATTGTTTAATTTATTAATGCATCTTTATCATGGAGTATCAATGCAACAATACACGTATAATTACTGTTTTTACACATTTATATATGACTCTTCTATTCTGTATGGATATGAATGTGGAAAAGGGTGGTCCAATGGGATTACGAAGTTTTCAAGCTTATTTAGCAAAATTCCTAAAAATATTATTAAACAAGAAAACAAAAAGGTATCGATAATTTAATTTCAAAATAAATTATTTCTTCAAAAACTGCTGAAGGGTTTCCATATCAAACTTAACGCCTTTTTCTTTCAACAATTTCGTAATGCTTGAAACACCTTTAACAACATCAGGATCTAACATTAACTTCCATTTCGAAATCATATTTTGTTCATTAACATCATGGATATCAATCTTATACTTATTTTGTAATATCTCATACAAATTTTTAACCTCTTTCTGAATTGTTGGATCCGATTGTATTATCTCCATTTCTTTACTGATCGTGCTGATTAATCGCCTTTGCACTAGAGTTTTAAGACTTAGTTGGTTGATTGATTTGAATTGGTGCATCTTTTTCTTTTTATTGATCTAAGATTTTCTATCTGAAAATTTCTTTAAAATTTGAACTTAATTGATTAGTGAATTTCTTGGAAATTCAATTTGTGATAAAATGATTTTGTAGATGTCTAAAGTGTATTTTTATTATCAGGCTACCTAGAAAGTGATAACTTGATGTTGTATTTTAAAAAGAGGCGTTTTTAAAACTTAGAGCTGGTTTAGCTTTAGGAAAAGCCTTAGATTAAAGATGTTAAGTTCAATCCACGGAGTCAACGTCTTAAACTGCTCTTTAATATTAAAAATGATTCAAAGGATTACAGCAGCTCCCTATTGCATCTGTATAAAAACTTTTATTATTGGGTTATAAACAAAATCCCAAACATTTTTGTAAGATCAATAATATGGCACTTTATTTTCGTTCAGAGTAGTTCCTTTTTGATTCTCTTAATTCAATCAAATTTTTCAAGAATCTAGATTATTCTCACTCTTGTTCAACCAATTATTTAATAAATGGACTACTCTGAACGAAAATAAAGTGCCTTATTTATCTAAATAAAAATCAATACTAGGGAACATAAGACCGGCTTTAAGATAACTTTTCAATTGTTCAATGTAATAAACTGAAGGGGGATCTATAAATAAACCTGACAATCTTTGTCCTGCATAAGCTTTGAAGTCAAAGTCATAAGGAATATTGGATTTCAACTGATTAAAGTCCTTATTAAAAGAATAAACATATTCCGTCATTAGATAATAATTGAAATGAAGAGTCAACATCTTGATATCAATAAATTTTCTAACAATCTTGCCAAAGTCTAAATAAGTTGATTTATATTATGACAAAGATTGATATGCACATTCTTGATTTTCTTTATATTAGATAAACTCTCACATGAGTGTATATTTGAAAATGTAAGAATTCGAGTAGAAGTGAATTGCTCTTCATTAAATATAGGATTACCGTGAGATATCACTGTTTCTTGCAATCTAGGATAAAGAGAATCGATGATATCACATTCGGCATAATTATAAAACTTCAATCTTTTTAGATTTACCCTCTGTACCTTCAATATCTCTTTTATAGAACCAGTGTAATCCGATCCATAAGATATTACCTCTAAGTTGGGGGTATTGTTGTATATTGTAGTTATCAGTTTATTATCAACTACGTCCAAATGTAGTTTTTTCAAGCTTAGTAGTGTTTTATTGAAAAGGACACCACAGCAAACAGAAAAGTCAGTGAAATAATAACAGTCAAAACAGTGGTAAATGTATAGTTCTACTGTTTTGCTTATAATATTATTATCTATGGGGGATTTTGTTTTTCAAACAGAGAATACTGACATCTTTTACTGATGGCTGAGTTTCTAATAAACCAATAATAGAATTATTCAAATCAATAACAGGACCATTTAAATCGACAATGGATAAACTTTTGATCTTTTTATACTCAAAGATTTTTAAAAAGTCTAAAGAGCTGTCAATATTAATAGTCATTCTAAATAATTTGACCTTTTTGTTTCTCAATAAAAAGCCCATGACATGATCTTTGTAAAAGCATAAGTGTGGGTTGTCTTTGGTTTTCAAGGCATGATTACAATTCTTGATACGCTGAGTAAATTTCCTAATTTTTGGTAAACAATCATCTTTAAACTTTATTAAAATTATGTTGATGCAAGTTCTCTGAATTATTCTGTAGTCAAATTTGCTGGTGTACAAGCTGTTCTCTTTAATAATCCTAAAATGCTGACCATGCTTTTCTAAATTCTTCAATGGTATTTTAGGATTATCCAAAGCTTTAAATAAAACCGTAACTGATAGATCATTATAACATCTTGCTAAATTCTTTTACATTATGATTTTTCAGCCTCTTCAATATATCCAATACTAATACGTCAGCCAATTCTTCAAATTTCATCGACTTTCCAAAGATATGATTTCGAAATTTTAGCATTCATATTTGGTAAAAATGATCGAGCTATAGTTTTCCTTATACAACTGTTACGATTTTAATGTATTTTTTAAAGAGATACTTATATGGTGTGGTCCGTTATTCCTGTACAAAAACTAAAATAATAAGAAACGTAATATTTATTTTAAAAATAAACGATATAAAATATATTTAATTTAATGTTTCATTTTTAAAGTGTTTATATACATTTCTCCTCGAAATATGTGGAAGGACATTTTGGTATTTTCTTTTTGACTTTAGAAGTGATTATTTTAGTACGACTTTTTTTATAAATAGAAGTACCTACTTCTTCTACAGACTTATGTATAGTTTTTGTACTTATTCTTTAAAGTGTCTAGTGGTCTTTTTAAAATTAATATGTTTGTTAATAGTGGCAGATTGCATTTGTCCTGTTTTGAATTTCAATCGTTCTCATTCTTTAAAAATAAAGGTTATTAAAATTTAATCATTTTAATTTAAAGTTTATTTTCAAAAATCACATAATTTGTCTGTATTTAAATTTATAAAATTGACAGGAATACCGGACCACACCTTATCTTCAATGTTAAGTCGAAACAAAGATCCTGCTTGAACATTAACAGCTGAGATCAAAAATTTCAACAAAAAATTTAAAAGAATCAATCAACTTTAATTTTCTGCAAAACAGTGGCACGAAGAATCAAACTTCTAGCAACCATACATACAGAGATCACCAGAAGAGCAGCCAAAAGTAGAACAGCAAAATAAACATCCCACAAATTAGCTTTATAAAGCTCATTCTCGTATCAACACTCAATTTCTTCCATTTCACAAGTATGATCAATTGGATTAATAGAAAGACAAACTTTAGCTTTTATAGAAAATTCTTCAACCAAGCTAGCCGCCATAATCAATCTTCGTTTAGTAAAAAAAATAATTTTACCAATTCTCATAAATCTAGCCTCGACTTTGGGGTCCAAGTTATTCAACAATGAATCGATGCTTTGAATCAATAATTTCTTTGTGATAGAGAATTTATTAATATGTTTTCCAATTCCCATGTCGTTTAATTTCTTTGCATTCTTGTATTGATCGCCAAAGAATGGAGAGACTAAGATTTTAGTTTGGGAATCAAAAGCCTCAAAAATAGATTCCAAACCACCATGAGACCAAAAAATCTTAACACTGGCATGATTTAAAACAGGAATTTGGGGAGCCCAATTTGTTATTATAATATTTGGGTTTTCATTGCTTAATATGGTTGATGACGACACTTGTCCTTTTAGTGTTTGTATTGTTTTGGAAAATCGTTTCGATTAGTTTTTGATAAACTCCAAATCACACCATTAATAACATTTTCATCCAATGTAGCTAAAATAGAAGATAATATACTCTTAATTTGTTCTTCAAATAGAATTACATGCGATCCAAAAGCAATATATAACACTTTCTTATGTTTAGCCAAGAAATCGTTATAAGTTGGATCCAAATCTGTTCATTTGGGTGATAGAATTGGACCAATGATCTTAAAAGAAGCAGTAAGATACTAGGAAGCTAATTAAAAATAAATATAATGTGAATACATCGAAATCAAATATAGTATTCGTGATCTTTAAGGTATCTTTCCAATGGTTAAATGGGTCCCCCCATAAGTAATCTTAGTCCCCTATCTCTTGACGCATCTGATTGATTTCTGTTAAAGAGGTTTTCCATGATATACGGTTCAATATTGGTTCGATTATTCCATGCTTAAATCTGTTCCAAAATGACATAGTCTCAATAGACAAATCAGAATATCTCAATATGACTATCAAATAGAGCACCCTTGACATATCTATATAAATAAATATGTTAATTTTGTGTGGATTATATATTGAAAACCTATGCTTTGACACTCTATAATCAATTTCTTTACTACATCAATACAAGGAATTGCAAAAAAGTCACATGACCAAATCTGGCTTCTCCTTCAATAATACCTGCTCTATCCTCTGAAAAGTCTCCTTATATTTCATGGTCACAAAATAACCAAAAAACATTCTTTTCAAAATCACTATTCATATTCATTATCGATTTAAAATTCGATTGATAATATTCATTACTATAATCTTCATTAAAAATGATATGATTGCTAAAGTTGTACTTCTGAGCCCATTTTATATTATTATCATTAGACATACAACTTACTTCATTACCTCTTGCTTTCAGTTCTGTGCCAATTTCTAATAAGTATTTACATGTGATTTACCTCCTACTAAAGAACAGATAAATATGTTCTCAGTAGCTTCAAATAATTTCAATAGTGCAAAGAAAATCATATTTTTAGTTTGGTATTTTTGAGCTTTTTATAAGGCATTGTAACAATTTCTTATTTTAGTCTGATTAGCTCAGAATTACTCCAGACTAAATTTTTGAACCGGTTCATTTATGCCGTAAAATTGAATTTGTTATCGAAATGGTAATTACCCGGGCATTAATATTTTATAGAACATGATATTTTTATTAATGAATAGAATGAGTGCAAGCTCAGTTTATCATAATTTTGGTAATTGTAAAACGAAGTGTTATTCCTACATATGTTTTTCTAATTGCAATGATAAAGTTAAAAGATATTAATTAAAAATCATGTCTAAATTAAAGGTTCTAATAATTCGTTTGATTTAAAAACTGCAAGTAATTCTTTATCTAATGCCAGTAGAAGTATAGATTTACGCGTCTTGTTCATTTGTATCAATGATAGCGAAGCTAAATGATCTAATGAGTCTAGAAATTGAGACTTCGTATTATAATTTTCAATACACAACCTCTCACAAAGTGAAATATATTCCTCATAAACCTAAAGTACCAAAATTAGAATCTAGGCATACTTGGTTGGTAACCGATTTTTCTTTATTATTTTTCATCCTCAATAGAGCGGATAGAACAATTTGTTCATGTAAATTCAGTTGCTTAAATTTCAACTTGATATCTGTTTTTTTACTAATACTAATTGATAATTGGGATATATTCACTGGACTACAATCATTTTCTAAATAAGCTTTGGTGTACATATCTAATGCCATTCTTAAATCCCCACTTTGATTCTCGATTTTTCTCGCACATAATTCGATAGCCATCAATTCGTCTTTATTTATTTGTTCGGCTCCTACTTTATTAATCAAAATATCTTTTATTTCTTTATACGTGTAAGGAGGGAAATGCAACAATTGTGGTTCAGCTATCAAATATTAATTAAAGTCTATTTAAGTACCTTTAGTTAGTTTCAAAAGGGGCAAGAAACGTGATGTTAGGTCGAGTGCATTAGCTATGGCTATTAATATAAACTTCGCTTTGGGATTTTGGCTCCATTCAAATATCGTGTATAAAATCTCCTTATTAGTAGTTAATAAATGATCAATCTCGTCTAACACCAAAATACTACAAAAATCAATAATTAAATAAAATACATAATCTTTTTCGAAAATAACAAACTTTTGAGCTTGGTTTTATAATCTTTTACTTCCGTTTTGGGCTTCATTTTCTTATACAAAATTTCATAAAATTTAGATGGTTCTGTGACAGTCGTACAATTCAAACTTACAAAATCTTCATTAATACCTTTAGCAACCTTATTAACTACAGCAGTTTTACCTGTACCAGGAGTTCCACTAATGTAAAGCGATGCTGAACTTTGATCAACTAAATTGCTTTGAATAAAATTATATATGGTAGTATATTCTTTATCTCTTCCTATTAAGGATTCTGTGTAACTCCGATGGAGCCTTTTCAGAATCCGATCTTTTTCATTGGATTCTTTTTGTCGTTTCATTTGTTTTTCTTTTCAAAGATTTTGGTTGGCTAATTTTTGGAAGTTCTTCAATTCAAACCAAAAACATGAACAATTTTTATTTTATGGATATCATTAATATTTTACATTTATAAATAGAAAAAATATATATTTTTAGTTGTTCTATCAACATGGAGATGTTTTTTGCCTATCAAAGGTAAAAACAATCAGTCAAAATCAAAGTTGACAATATACGTAAAATAAAAATATATATCATATGAATTATGAGAAATTTTTTAGATTTCTCAAGTATTTTTTGTATAAGATTGAATCTGAAAGTAGTATATGGTTGTTATTTTTCTTGAGAACAATTTCTATTTTCCAATGCCAAGTTTATAAATGACTAAGTTGAAAAGGACCAAAAATTGATTTGAGGGAAAATAAAAGGACGTATTTGGAGCAGTCTGTATACTAAACAGAAGTGCTACTCAAATTTTAGTCCATTGAATCCCTTATAGAGTATATATGCTTTGTTACATTTCGAAAAATATGTATTTAGATAAATAAACGAAAACAGTCAAACACCTCTGTCAGAGAGAGACTGCTCAAACTATAGAATTTATAAAACATGGTAGATCAAGACAATATATAATTTTAATACATTAACTTTGGATTTATGTATAAAAATGTGGTATTCAGAAAGTTGGTTTCAGTAAAATAAATAACTACTTAATTAGCATAAATCTCCGTGACTTCTATTTCTCAAACTCTTTTTAACATCTTTTAATGAAACATTCCACATCTTAAATACAGAATAAGGATGGAAGTTATAAATAGAAGCTGCTTTAGCTGAATAAACGATTTCAGCGTCATAGTGATCATTTCAAAAATAATGGATCAAGCTTAAATGCAAAGAAGCATTAAATATTTTAGGTTCTTGGAAATTTTGATCAGTAAGTAGTAGTAACTTTTTATATGAGTTACCAAATCACTCATCCTAGTAGCTCTGAAAGTAAAATTACAACCTAAGTACGTAAAATTGAAACCATTTCCTTTTTTAAATTCCATATCAGGTATATAAATATCTCTAGATATGCGACTATTAGGGAAGCAGAAGTAGAAATCAGTCACAGAATTCATTAGCATAGTAATCATTTTCAAATCCTTAATTGATTTATTTTAATTGCATAGGAGTAATTTTTCAATTTAGAAAACACAAAAAAGCAACCAATAGAATGTGATCATAAAAGAATGATTCGTATACAAATCCAAATGTTTAAAAAAATCATTTATTTAATAAGTATTTGTGAATTGAGTTCATTTATATCATTCGCAAAGTACTTTGTTCATATTCCTGATCAGTTTAATTTCATATCTATTTTCAGCCGTGTGTATTAGGGCGTTCCGAGCAAAGAGCACTCGAAAAAAATTAAATAAAAAATTTACTATAAAAGATATAAAGTTGAAAATTAGTGTGTTTATAGATACAAACCTACTGCATCTATTACAATTCTCTATCTTTCGGGTAACTTCAGGATACCATTCATAAAACCTTTAGCATTAAGCTCCTGAATTGCACTTTCTAGCTGAATTTCTAGTTCATGCCAATCATCATAAATGTTTTCCTTTAACTTCCTCTTTAATTGCCCTTAAAAATTGAAATCAGGTGGGCTAATATCAGGGCTATAGGGAGGATGATCCCAAACCCGAATATTTTCATCAATAAAATACTGCTTTATAAGATTTGATTTATGTGTTCTAGCATTATCATGTAATATTATGCTCCAAGGTAGCGGCGGTTTGACTTTGATCTTGATTTGGATTCATTTTGTGATTTGATAAATTTGATTTAATAAAAATGAGTGTGTAAGTAAAAGAAACATTGTGAGCTTATATAAACCTTATTGTTTATATTTAGAATAAGGAGAACAAGCAGGAATATCAGGTATTCGACTTAAAGAAGTAAATTTAGAATGTAACTTTAGGTTAGGTAATTCAAGATTATTAATTCCAACATATTGTAGGCACCTTGAATTTCTTATCAGGTACCATTTATCTAATAATTCGATTAGGAAGTTTTTATATACATCTGCAATTACTGTCTCTTTAGAAGTACAGAGCTTCCAATAAGCAACACCTTGAAAATCCATTGCTACTATTAGCACACTCTTTTTTTCATATTTAGATTGAAGTACAAATTCAGTTGGACCTCTATTCTTATTTCTCCAAGATCGAATCTGATCACTTTGGGGTTGCATGTATAAAGACACCCAAGTTTCATCTATTACCAAAGTTCGATTAATTAAGTTATTTTGTCTCGATAAGAGTTGAATATTGTTTTTACATGCTAACACTCTATGTTCTCTTTGTTCATCAGTAAGAAAATGAGGTACCCATTTACTTGATAATTTTTTCATTTGTAAATCTTCTGTTAAATATCGAAATATTGTTGTTTTACTACAATTTACCCGCATGGAAATTTCGAGGTAAGATCATGTTCTAATTTGGGCCAACAATTCTTTAATTTTATCTATTACATTTTCTTTTTTCGAGACATCACTTTTATCACCTCCTCTGTTACCTTCGACCACATTGTAGCCTCTCTTATTCTTAGAAACTAAACGTTTGATTGTATTTAGTTTATAGTAACTATTTCCAACTGATTAAAGCAATTATTTATGAATTATCCCAGAACTGTGTCCCAGGATTACGCCAAATTTGATGAAAATCCGCTGTTCTTTATCTAAAATTAAATGTTTTAATTTTTGCAAGCTATTCATGATAACATTCAAACTATAATTATTTATAAATAAAGTTTGTAGTTTATATAAATTAATTTAAAAGTCTTGATATTATTAGTATATTACACTGCCCGTCAAAAGTGATTCAGTGTTTGGAAAAGTCGAACTTAAATGGTAATTTATAAATGAGTATGACTTCAAGCAAGCCAATACTCATATGATAGATAGATACAGTCTTTTTCTATAAAATTCCAAATATTATAGATATCTTTTAAATATTGATAGAGATGTGATTACTCAAAGTTGAAAGTAGGTGATTCAGTGTTTTGACGATTTTTTTAAATTTACAAAATTTTCATTCTAGAACATTCTAAAATACCGCAAAATTGTCATTTTTATTCCAAATCCTTAGCAGAAGGTATTAAGGCTTATTTTGTATGACAAGAAGAACATTGAAGAAAATTGAAACAAAAATTAGCGAACTTGCTTTAAATAGAAAATCTTCAAGAAAAATAGCTGAAATTGTTGGAGTTTCACAAGCAACAGTGTTCAGAGTAATAAATAGAGTTGAGGAAAATTCTCCAGAGCCTATAATAGGTCGTCCTCTGGTTTTAGATAAGTATGATGAAAACTATATTGGAAGATTAGCAACAAGTGGTAAATGCTCCACCTCTACAGAAATACAGCAAGAACTCAAGACCTATGTAAGAATATCCGCCATTTCGAGTACTATACTGCGTACATTAAAACGTAGCAACATCGTATCTAGATACAAAAAGAAATGCCCACAATTCAAAAAATCTCATCGTCGAGCAAGATCAGAATTTAAAAAAAACACGGAAATTGGGAAAATAAGGACTGGGGTATGGTTATATAGTCAGATGAGACTAAAGTAAATCTAGAGGGATCTGATGGACGTGATTGAACTTTCAGAAAAATCGGGGAACCACTCAGAGATCACAATATTACTCAATCAAAAAAATTCGGTAGTGAATCAATTATGGTTTGGGGATGTATGCTTTCATCAAGTGTTGGGTATCTTTGTAGAATTGGTGGCAATTTTAATGCTGAGATATATGAGACTATTCTGGATGACGAGCTGATGTATGCAATTGACTTGTATGGCTTGGACAAATCTAAAAGTGTCTTTCAAAATGGCAATGTGTCCTCTCATACTGCTTCAAGTATAAAAAATGGTTCAAAAGAAACGAAATAACGGTAATGAGATGGCCTGCATAATCTCCTGACCTTAATCCAATTGAGCATTTATGGGATCATATGAAAAGAGAGCTAAAAATTCGACCACCATGTAAAGACAAATATGAACTTTGGGAGAGAATTCAAGATATATGTAACAATATTTCAGCTGAAGTATGTCTTGAACTTATTAGGTCAATCCCTAGAAGACTCGAATAGATCAGAACAACTAAGGGCGGGCACACAATCTATTGATTTTTCATTTTTTTTTAAATTCGACAAAACACTGAATCACCTACTTTCAACTTTGAGTAATCATATCTCTATCAATATTTAAAAGATATCTATAATATTTGGATATGTTATAGAAAAATGCTGTATATATCTACCATATGAGTATTGACTTGCTCGAAGTCTTACTCATTCATGAATTACCATTTAAGTTCGAAGTTTCCAAACACTGAATCACTTTTGACGGGCAGTGTATTAAAGGCGTAATTAAACAAAAGTCGAGTGTCTCTTTGCGCGGAACGCCCTAATACATCAGTATTTATTAATAAGGACACATTAATTAAAACTAGGACGTAAATAGATAGAACGGATCCATTTAACCTTAATAAACGAGCTCTGATTCACAGGAGCTAATTTATTATCACTAATCAAATATTTGGCAATCACTCTTTTTTGTAAATAAGAGACAGATTTATTTTAAAAGTAAGAACTACTCTAATACATCGACATTTTCTACAATCTTCTAAAGTAGGCTAAGCTCGTAAACGTCCACTTCAAGCACTCTTTGGCCAATCAATTTAGAACTTAACTAAACCAAAACTAAAAGTTTGTGAATACATCAAAAGAAGTAAGAAAAGTAACGAATGAGTTTATCCATAAAGCTATATATAAGAAAATATAGAACCTTTGCTTTTTATAAATTTGTAAAACTTTCTCAAAGTAAATTACTTCCTTTAAGAATCCAGCTTTTGAAAGATTTATCTCAACAAAATGTGTTAGGAAGGATCTATATAGCAAGAGAAGGAATTAACTCTCAATTATCTTGCCCGAAAGAAAATTATCAAAATTGCTTGGATTATTTTGCCAAATTGGTGCCGTTATATATTAATCAAGTCAATCTTTCACTTTCCAACATGAAATCGTTCAATTTATTACATGTCCGTATTAAAGAAGAGGTATATACTTTTATTAAATTTGTTAAGTTAGTAGCTACGAATATTACAAATAAAGATTTTGAAATAGTTCCCATCCCTGATTTAACTCCAGAAGAATTTCATGCAAAGCTAAAATCTTACGAAGAAAATGGCGAGACTCCTATATTATATGATATAAGAAATAGTTATGAAACGTAAGAATATTTTTTTTATATTTTAAGTGAGATAGGTCATTTTAGAGATGCTATAAAATTAGATTTTGATACTTTTAGAGAAGAGTTAGATTACTTGTTCAAAGATATACAAAAGCATAGAAACAAAGAAATACTCATGTATTGTACTGGTGGACTTAGATGCGAAAAGGCTTATCTTTCACTACCAGAAAAAGAGAAATATAACATCAAACTTGTAACTTCAATGAGATGACATTTTTAGCTGAAAGGAGGTATAACAGGGTACGGAAATTATATAAAAGAATTAGGAGAACAAAGTTATTTTCTAGGTAAAAACTTCACTTTCGATAAAAAAAGAGGGGAATGTATAACGGAACATGTTTTAGGCTCTTGTACAAGATGTTCTGCTTCTTCAAATATGTATCGAAATTGTTCTAATTCTCTTTGTAATGATTTGATTTTGCTTTGTGAAAGTTGTAAAAATCATTCTAAATTATGTAAAATTTGTTATAAAAATTATAACACGATCACTAACTAATTTGATTTTCATAAATTCGGATTATATAATTTTTACTTTACTCATAAAATTTCTATTTTAAAAATATCTCATTAACCCATTGCCGGTTTTTTACACACATTTGTGTTTTTTGTCACTTAGTAATTTTTTTGAAAACATGTAATTTTGCGTGTGATCGAAATTTTATTTGCTTCTATGAGTGTGAAAATTCGAATAGATAAATTTTATAATAAAACTAAAACCTTTATGGCCTCTATAATTTAAAAAATGTACCATAAGTGTTTTTATGCTAGTTTATATTCCGAAACCAGGATAAACATAAATGTAAGATGAAACAAATAAAATAAAATCTGTTTGTGAAATTGTTGAAACCAATTTTTTGGCTGAAAAATACAAAAATGGGATGAACAAGCCTTATTATTAGCTTATCTAATCTTATAAATCAATTCTTGTTTACACAAGATTTAAATTAAGAATGGACACTACAGCAATCAATCCTATAGAACTTGGCGAAAGATACATATATACTTTAGAAACAAATAAGCCGCGAAAGAAAAAATAGAAATCGAATAAAAAATCTAATAAGTCAAAAAAATCAGAAGAGGATCAATGGAAAGACGGATTGGAAGAAATAAGTTGTAATGATTGGCTTGGATAATCGAGAATAAAAGTAACTATTCCTAAGTCATCTCATGAATTTTATAAACTTTTTATCACGGATTTTATTATAAAATACATCACCCAAGAATCTAATAAATATGCAGATAAAAATATGAATGAAGATAAATTTGAAGAATGAGATAAAATAGCCATAGAGGAAATATAAATGCTCATTTGTATTATTATGTACATGGGAATTTAAAAATTACCTAGTTATGAACATTATTTTACGAAAAAAGACAATATCCTTTTCCAGAATCTCCCTTCAACTCTATTAAATTATTCTCGATTAAAAGAAATTTCAAAATACTTACACGTTTTTTATGGAGAGAAGTATATTTAACATAACAAAATCAAAAGTTTGAGCCCTCTAGACTATTTAATTAACTAATTTAACGGACTGTTTTCTGGTGTTTATTCTCTTAGAAAGGAGATTTGTGTTGATGAGAGTTTAGCAAAATGGACAGGTAAAGGTGGTAGAAAATATTACGTTCCTCTTAAAGCGACTAAAAGAGGTCTAAATTTATATTGCTGTTGTGAATCTACATGGTACCACAAAAGTTTCTGACAAAAATTTAAGTGCATAATTGGAACTTTAAAATCCAATTAAATAGAAATTGAAAAAATAATTTAATTTAAAAATAATAAAGTTTAATAGTTAATATGCCTTCCATTAGCATTTTTTAAATCATCCATTCCTTTTTTGAAGCTTTCTGATGGATTTTGCAAAATATGTTTAGGTATATTTTCCCACTCTTTCTGGATCCTCTTAATTAGCCTTTCGGTAGTAACAGGGATTGGATTTTAATATATCTTGTTTTTTAGATAAGCCCATAGGTTTTCTATTGGATTTAAATCTGGACTGTTTCCAGGCCAGATACATTTACACCATACATTTGAAACTCTGTCTCTAATCTTCTCTAAATTAAATTTTGAACTATGGGGTGGCGCCCCATCCTGCATGAATGTTGTCACATCTTTATTTTTAAATAATAATGGATCATCAAATAAATCTAAATATATTGGTAATATATTCTCTCTGTAATATTCGGCTTCAATATTTACATTTTGAGGGACAACTTGTAATTTTGTAACTCCATTAGAACAAAACCCACCTGCAACCATTATTTTTATTGAATTTCTCTGGATTTTCTGCAGAGGGATATCGCTTTTATTTTCTGTTCTAAAGCGTAAATTCTCTCTGTTTCTTTCAGGATGAAGATATATCCAATTTTCATCCGTAAGTAGGATATTTTCTCTCTTTTTCTTTCCTCTAATACCATCTTTTAAATATCCACTATTTTCTACAAAATTATAGAATTTCATCCAATCTTCTACATTTTTGTTGGATAAAAGAGACTTTTTAGGTGGCTTAAAGGCTGTTTTGTCCCATTCTGTACTTTTCACGAATCTCTGAACAGTTCTATGGCTAATTTTTTTATTTTTATTTTTAAATCTATTTGATGAATTTAACAATAAAGCGCATTTTCTTGTAGAACTTCGAAGTTTGTTATACATTCTACTTTTAATCATATTTTTTGTTGTAGGAGAGAGTACAGAGGGACTTCCAGACCTATCATTGTCTTTCATATCTTCTCTGTTTTTCCATAATCTTACAGTTTTATCTGAGATATTCATCTCTCTAGAAATCTGCATAACTGACTCTCCAAGCTTTAATCTTGTTTTGATTTCTAATCTTTTTTTAATTCTTGTAGATGGATTCTTGGTGTTCATATTTATAAAAAAATTAATTAAATGTATCTATATTTATTTTTTAGTGGCTGAAAAAAATGAAAATTTGTCAGAAACTTTTGTGGCACCCTGTATATCTGACTATGTGCTTAAATTACAATTAATTCATAGCGAAAAAGTACCTATAATTGACAGAGTTAAGAGCTTGGTATTTGATTATGAAAATTTAAATTATCATTTATACTTCGATAATTTTTATACTTCCTTCAATCTAATCAAAGATCTAGAAAAAAGTGGATTTTATTGTTGCGGAACACTAAGAGAAGGTTGTGGTGGTCCTAAAAATATGAAAAAATGTATAGATAAAAGTAATACCATCCTTAAATCAAAAAATGGTGTCAATGTCTTTGAATTTTACGACAATGCAGCTGTGATTTTTATGTCTAATATACATAATAGCCGGGATTTTATAGCTCAAGAAATCAATATAATGTCAAATAAAAAAGAAAAACCTATTAAGACTACAAATATATGCCAAGATTATAACTCTTACATGGGAGGTGTAGACCATATGGATCAAATGATATCATATTATTGCATAGATAAGAAGCCGCAAAAATGTACAACAAAAATCACATTCCATTTATTGAAAATTGCTATATATAATTCATTTTGTCACCAAAAGCAATTTCTTAATCAACATGTCAAATATTTGGATTATTTACTAAAAATAATAAATGAAATTGCGAAAATATACTCAAATAAAAAGAATGATCGATCCAATTCTGGTGACCAATCTGAAAGTGGGTCTTTAGAACCAAATGAGCTCCAAATCACTTTAAATGATCACTTCCCAAACCCAATAGAGATTAGAAAAGATTGCTATTATTGTAAACAAAACTCATTAAGAAAGACCACAGATTGTAATGCTCAAAATGCCAGAAATCTCTTTGTGTGTTCGGATGTTTTCGAGAATATCATTTAAATAAATGATTTATTAATTTAAAAATTTATTAGGAAACATAATAACACAAACAATTGATAGAAAACCACTTTTAGGCTCAAACAAATTATTGGTGAAGCATTCAAGTAAATGTATTAATATAGAGTATACTGTGGTATGTATTGGGTTTAAGTAAGCCCATTGAATCCATAATGAGGGAATTCTGTTGCACTTATGGTTCTAAATTTATCGATATTAAAATGTATTTATGTCTACTTAAATATAAACTTTATAACTCGATTATAATTATAAATTCGAGTTCTTAAAATTCCATAAACACAAAATTCAAAATTCAAAAATGCAGATAAAACTTTTCCGAATGCACTTTTTAAAATTCTAATATTTCAGAATTGTTGTTCCATAATTGCAAAAAATTATTATAACCGGCAAAGGGTTAATAAATGACTTATATTTTCAATATGGCACAAAATTTTTGAAACATAAGTCTATTCTAATTGGTCGAGAAATTTTAGTATCTTGAATGCATAAAATAGTAAGAATGAAAATAAATTTATATATTTATCAACTTTACTATCCATAAAACATCTCTTAGCTATATTTCTTGCCATTTTAGTTGCTTCCTCAACCTATTTTCACTATGATCACTAATATTCTAGAATTATAATAAAAAAATAAAATTCAATAATAAATATTGTCGTAAAACGACAAAATATAAAGTGTAAAAATATATATGGCTATTTTGTCGTAAAAATACCATTATTTTATTATTTAAAAATAAAATGAAAAATATTGGAAAAGTTGTGATAAAGATTAAAGACTACTGTATTAGGCCACCGAATAATCGGATCCGTCAACCTGAATGTATATGCAGTCGGTAGGGTGCCACTATGCTCAAAGGAGACTCTTAGTAGTATAGGTTCCTACTCATTTGCTACAAACAAATGAACTTCCTAATGACAGAAAACTCGAGGTTTTTTTACNATTTATACTTTTCGCACATAAAGAGTGGATAATTGGTTTGAAACCAATTATTGGCGCATTGATGATTCCGAAACAACTTAATAAGGATGCATAAAAGTACCGAACATGATGAATTAAGATGCATAAAATTGCGGATACAACTTATAAGCATGCATAAAGAGGAGATATTAATTAATAAGCATACATAGAAGGTCTTAGGCTAACTAATAACAATGCATGAATATGCATAAATAATTATATTTAACTGAAACAAAAATTCATGCAAACAAATATT